>CM076569.1:805210995-805317482 GCA_034641835.2 Pinus albicaulis
CTTCATTACCATGTTTCCTAGTATGGCCTTCTTGTAGTCACTAACCTACATTTCAGTTAACCCATTTTGAGTATTCATATGAGGTTCCTTCGAAAAATTCCAGTATGATAGTTTTTCTTGAAGTATTGAGAGTTTGATACCCGCTAAAATCTATAGATGGTATTTAGAATGTGATGAACAGACCATGGAACCATGAAATTCAACTATTAACGATTTTTCTTGAGCATCTGTGCTGCTGGTTATGGCTTAAAACTATTTTTTAGTTGGGGTCTGATAATTCTTTCAGCATGACTAGTAAGTTATCCTCTTAATCCACAATAATTACATTCTTGTTTTCTTTGTTGTGACACACATCCGTCCGTTGCTTATGTGCGCTTGCATACTGAATCTTGACACTGAAGAAATTACTTTTAGGGTGAACCTTTTTAGTTTTTTCCTGGTTATTGGTGGTTTTGAATCACTTGACAGTCGATAACATGCTGAGTGAACTTCTTCATGCATAAATTGAATAACTTCTAGATGAAGTTGATCATGCAGCAACATTAAGTCAATGACCTCATACAAGGCATTGCAATTTCACCATTTATTCATTCCACTATTGTTAGTCTAATTTTCCAAATTTTGAAGAAAATTAAGTTTATTTTTCCATGACTCCAGAGATTCAGCTTTTTTATACCTTTATTCCACAATACATTCTATTTTCTAAATGATATTGTGGAAGCTAGTGGATGGAGTGGATCTGCAACTGCCTAATGTTATGAGATACTAATGTTGTTACTCAGCATCATATCAGAGTCATTTATGAAAAATTCATTGGTTAATAAATTTGTGTTCCAAATTTTGGAAAGTTCTAGTAAGTTTACATTATCGCACATTTCCTTCTTTATTGTGATTCCTTAGTTGTTTTGAGGGAGCTTTGAATTTGTATATGTAATTTGCTGCTACCCTACTTACACTAGTGATTATCACCTTATATTTTTAATATTTTGGGATGTATTTATTGCCTAGAGCTGAATTGGTATGTAAACTTGCATTGAACACATTTACTACTACTTATATACGCCTTGTTATTGGTAATGATTTTTACATTTCGTGATTATATCTTGTTTTCGTAATTATTTACATTTTGAACTGTAAAATTGGCTTAAGATCTGATCTTTCATCTACACTGTGATTCCCTGTTGTTACAACAAAACCTAGCACCCACAAAAAGTATAAAGTCTCAATCACGATGGTGTTAGTTTTTTACAATGCAAGAATATTACCTACTCACTTTGAGTATCTTTTCCTTTCTCTTTTGGTTGGCTCTTCTTCAACTCAAGGGGGCATCCCTAAAAGGTAGGATTGCTAGGCTATAGAATGGGGGCACAAGGTGATTTAATAAGATGAGTGGTGGTTGTAGTGTATGAAATAGGATGAAGAAACAAAAATGGACAAAAGCAAGGAATGAATGAGAAGGAAGGAAATTGGTGCCTATCAGTTATGGGCTAATGGAGCCATAAGGAATTTGGATAAATGAGAGAACTTGTATGTCACAAACAACTACTTTGAAGCAGGTCATACGGTAGAAGATTTTTGTTTACCATTTTCTACCAATTAGTAGATGAAGAAACAATTTGATACATTCATCTTTAAGGTGTGTACTTGAGATGAAAAGGGCCTAATGTATGCATTTGATCCTTATGTGTTTGCTGGAACTGTGTTGTAGAAAAGTAGTCTTCAAGGGCTAAATTGCTACTCATCAATCCGTTCATAAGGTGTTGTTTTATGGCTGTAGTATGCTTCAAAATCTGCAACATAGTTGATAGAAGAAAGGGAAACAAGTGCAGAAACAGATAGCCAATGTTAGGGTATCTGTGGTATTCCTGTTCTAATTATGCAATATTTCATGTTCACAGTTATGGTACGCATTAGCCAAGACACTGTCAGAGAGGGCTGCATGGGTGCTGGCCATGGACAGAGGGTTGAATATGGTGACAATCAACGCATCTCTGATTGTGGGACCTGGTATCACATACAAAAGCTCAGGATCTACCATTGCATATCTTAAAGGTGAGGGTGAGAGATCTGCATACCAAATAGAATCTGTTCTAGAACGTACAAATATGGTATAGTAATCCCTTGGAGAGGATCTAATCTATTGGTATAGTAATCCCTTGGAGAGGATCTACTCTATAGAAGTGCAAAATATTAGCTAGTTTATTTACAGTTGCTAGTCTTTGTGATGGCAGGGGCTACACAAATGTATGAGAAGGGCACTTTAGCTAGTGTGGACATAAATTTTCTAGCGGATGCTCATATATGTGCTTATCAAGATCCATCTGCCTATGGGAGATATATCTGTTTCAATCAAATAGTCAGTAATGCAGAAGATGTTGTCAATTTAGCACAGAGTGTGTGACACCTGATACTGTTCTCTAAAACCTGATACCGTTCCCTGATAGGTAAAGAGCAATTAGTTATTGTTCAGTTATTAAAATCACTAAAGATTTTGTATCTTCAAGATTTAAATTGAGTTGCTTACCTATTGATATTTTATCTTTAGCTATTATGTCACAATGAAATTAATCATACATAGATACTTGTTTGCCACACCTGATACCGTTCCCTAGCAGGTACAGAGCAATTAATTATTGTTTAGTTATTGAAATCACTGAAGATTATGTATCTTCAAGATTTAAATTGGGTTGCTTACCTAATGATATTTTTTCTTTAGCTATTATGTCACAATGAAATTAATCATACATAGATACTCTCCAAAGATAATCATGAATTCATTATTTATTTGATTTTTTTCATAATTTGCTAACAGATTTGAAAAACCAACGGTCTACCAACAGCGTCTGAATAATAAGAAGCTGACTGGATTGATGGTTGGATATGGAAACTGTGCAACCCTAAGCAGCGAACTGTAAGGGAAGGGGGGGTTTCCCATGTTACAACTTAACAACAGCCATGAATGAGGGGCACAAGAAAACTTGGGGAGTTTACATGTTCAAACTATATCCATTTTTGTACATACTGTAATGTAATTTTCACTTCAAGGTTTGGATAGTTGGCAATAAGTCGATTTCCATAACGACCAACATTAAAATTTTAGCCGGTGACTAAGGCTCTCTACCATATGCAGTTTTTTTCGTTAATTTCTAACGTAAAATCAATTTCCTGATTTCTGGCAAGGACAAGTGCAAGTAAGTTGTTGATGGGCTGTTTGGTGTGTGAATAAAAAGTGGGATACCCCACACTTTGGAATTGTTTTATCATTATTAAATTTCCTCCTTTTGTTTTACCATTATGGGAAGTTTCACTTTCTCTTATCATGAGTTGTGTTATGAATGGAATGAGAAGTTACACTTTCTCTTATCTTGAACTGTTTTATGAGTGGAGTGCATAATGTTCGTTTGATGGTATTTTTATATATTGGGATGTTGAATTATTTAATTACAAGATAAAAAATTGAATACTACTTTGCCTAGTCAAACTTTTATTTTTAAAGTTTTTAGTCAAGCACCATCGCCAGTCAAACTTGTGAGAGGCACTAGAAAATTTGGCCCAATTTCCGACGACCACTTCGTCGCTATTCCAAAACATATTCGTCGCAAGAGCGACAGTTCGAGGACGGGAAAAACGTGGTTCGCCATTACGTCGCAATTCCGACGCCTTGACAAAGTGTCTGTCTAGAAACTTTTCGTTGCTTCCAAACAAGCGTCGCTCTTCGAACTGCGTTTCCCACCATCGCTCTTCGATGTTTGTAAACTTTCGATGTTTGTAAATTGTCGCAATTCTGATTAAATGTGGTCTTTGAAATTTTGAACTTCGCATTCTTGACATTTATGTAGCTAGCCATGGTCGACGAAATGTGGTACGACGTTTTGAACGTCGCTCTTCGACGTTTTTATACTGTTGCTCTTCGACGTTTCTGATTTATCACAATTTTGACGTTGTACAAAGTGTTGCAAGACAGCTTGTTATAGAATCGATACCAAGACCGATGCTTTCCAAAGCGTCGCAATACGAACGCCGGGAAGAGCATTCGCAATATCGACGGACGTCTAAGGCAAATGAAAATGGAAATCGTTCAAAACGTCGGAAGACCGACGCTTATAAGGCATTGGAAGAGGGACGCTTACAAAGCGTCAGTATACCGATGGCGGGTTCAATTTAAAAAAAAAAAAAATGAAACTTTAAAACAGGATAGTAAATCTCCAATATTTGTTGAAATAGAGCTCTCGTATTTCATTTATATAAAACAGAGTATAACCTTTTTTTTATTGAAGCACGGCTCTCGTTTAAAGGATGAGTGGTCCCCACCACCCACGAAAGGAGACAACGGGGCAGACCACATCGGCAAACAGTCAATACACACGCGGCGGGTTTACATTGGAGTGGGTTTCATTTGGCCCATTTGTGCAGTGGAAATCTGAACCCGAAAAAGATTAGGGCGGAATTGATATGGAGTTTTCCCGTGACAGTTTTCATCCGTACGCCAGCCCAAAATTTGGACCCGAATTTTTATAGGGCGTATTCTATTGAGAATTTTCCTCACAAAATTGGCCGACGTCAGCAGGCTATTTTGGAAAGCGAATTTGGTTTATGCACGATGGTTTATTTTTGTTTCAAGTCCGGCGGGGTCCACCAGGCTAAAGGGTTTATTCAAGTTTTTTTATGTTGTTAAGTTTTAAAACATATGTGACGGAGTTAGAATATTTACAAAGGTTTTGTTTTGTTTGCAATCGCGTGACGTATATATATATATGTTATATATATATATATTTCATATATATATTAAAACATTTATAAAGTGTGGATCCCAAGAGCATTTTAATAGATTTGTTTTATTATTTGCATAGTTTTGTTGTGTTTTTAATATATGCGTTGCATATAAAATAAAAGGGCTGTGAGCCTTTGTTGTAATGTAATTTCATTTTTGTAATGCACAGCAGTGCGAATTGTAAAACACAGCAATGTTATTTTTTGAGAGATAGAGTGTAAGAAATACACAGACAGTGTATTGTTTTGGTTGATTGGCACTGCGTTTTTGAAGGAGTCCATATTTGTAATAGTTTTTTTTTTTTAAGTTAATGAAATAATTTTCAAGTGGAAACTTTGTCTCCTGTGTCAAGAATTTTTAATTTCTCTGTGTTAGAAGAGGAGAGTATTACTCTCTCCATTGTTATTCTGGAATTTTCAAATATTCCAACAATGTTTATGGTAACTAGAATAGTTCCATAAAGTTAGCTTAGAAATTGTCAAATAAGAGGGATGCAAACCATTTCCATTGTTTTCTATTTATGGGGGATTGTGGGAGATGTTTGGGGTAAGAGAAGCTTATACACAATGTAGCCATGCGAGAAATTTTAATCCAGTGACCAGGTGCTCAATTTTTTTTGCATGGTGTTCAAAGGTTTAGAGTTGATGATTTGACAATATAAGCAGTCCGAGAAAGATTCATGCATTTTTATTGATCTTGACTCTTGAACACCAAAAGAATGAATGAGATGGTATTGCAAACTACACTATTGAAGGATACAAGTGTTGATAGACATCTGTAATCTGCAGGTGGAGTTCATCTGGATCAAGCCTACCTTGATACATGTATAATTTGACTCTTGTCCCTTAATAACCACATTACTCAACTATTTGAATCTTCATTTCGAAGAGTCACAAGTCAGGGTTGGCATTAATAATGTCAAAATATGAAACAAAATTTTCCAACAACCTGATTAAAAGTGCAGTAGTTCTTGGCATATAAACTCCTGGAAATGTGCGAAGTGGTAGTTAAACTATCCAAATCCAGTGCATATAAATCCTTGTCGTATGCTGAAACCTGTTTTGACTAATTCATAATGACAATCGCTTGAAAGCATTCGGTGAATTTGAAGTAATCTGAAAGAGACATGGTATTGTGGCATCAATAAATCTGAAGAAACCAACTGTGAAAATCTTAGTCACTGTTTTGGAGAGATGATGGTTTGTCTAAGTTCCCTTTGTGAGTATTACAGGTGTGAACTACTATAATACTCCTTACTAATATATGTTAAGACTCAACATGGCTATAAATGAAGGAGATTGCTACGCATCAACATCAACATGTTTTCAAGTAGGAGCTGCCTAATTTTGTAACAAAATTCTCTCTGGATGTCAAAATTTGCAGACACTGAAGATTACTCAGGTGATGCCTGAAATTTCCATTGAATTCCTATAAGAATCTTAGATTTGTGACAAAAATCCTTTTGCTAATATATTATCTTACTCCTTTTAAGTTTGTCTCATTCAACTAATAAAAAATGTTTCAAGGAGTATAATGAAAACTAGATTATGTGTGAAGCATAAAATAATCATTGATGCTAGACTTGGAAGTTAAGAAGTATAATAAGAAGTAGATACACTTCTCTAAAGCATAATACCGTTTTTCTGAAGCATAAGACAATCATTGATGCTAGACTTGGAAGTTCGAATAAGACGAGATAAAACAACGAAAAGGCATTCCATTACTTGCATGAAATATGAGTACCGCCTTTTACCAGTAAGCTGGGAGCAAGGTCTAGATTTTGACTGGCATCGATTCTTGTGAACTCAAATTTCACTAAAAACATAGTTTTTTGTATGTTTTTCAGCACATGGTTAAAAATGATAGTGCATCAAAATCTATATTGTTGGGCCAAATACATAAGTAATCAAAAATTATCTTTACCAAGTTATTCGCTTCATCAAAAGCCTGATCTTCACATGTGACACTTTTTCTAGGGATAAATATCAAGTGGGTTGTGACATTTTAAAACTTGGTTCGCGGTGAAGTGCCCAAAAGGAAAGTCTATTAAAGCATCTGCGACCTGTGTCATTTCATAGTAGCGGATGATTTGATATCATAATGGAGGTGCTCCAATTCAAGTAGTGTAGAAGAGGCAGGAGCCTACAAGGCAGATCCAAACTTTGGAGAAGAGCAAGGCAGATCCTGGGAAGAATGAAGAATTTGGGAATCCGGGATCTCTTCCAGAGGCCATGATACCAAAGGTTTGTCCTGTTTGTAGATATTTCTCATCTACATCCAATATAGCCTTAAATTCCCACATATATCACTGTCTATCAGGTGAGTCAAATGCTAAAAAATCTGGAACAAAGTTTTCCAAGCCTAAAGTGAAGGTGAGAAAAAAATGATCAATCCTAGATATAATTGTTGCGGCACCTGTTTGCATGCTAGAGGATTTGGATTACAGTACTAGCAAAGAGCAATCGACCGCTGATGCACATCCATTGCCTTTGGATCAGCTCAATCTTAGAGACACCACCAAGCAGAGGCAACATCAATGCAAAGATCTCAACATTTCAAAATTAATGCAAAGATCTCGCGTAGTGGTAATGCATGTATTTCAAAAGAAACAAATAAAAATGCACATTCTAACCCATTCGAATAACCACTGTAGCAAGGTTTTACATCTAATTAGATCCAATCCGTATATCGATGGAAAAAAATTAATATAATTACATTTTCCGTAGCAGAGGAAACTTTGCGAAAACAGAAAAGGAATATAAAACGAGGATGTCAAGATGTTTAGATGACTCGGTACAACAATTATTTGTGCTTAGTAGACACAGCACTGTATTCTTAATGCATTTTCTATAGAATACTAAATAGATTTGTCCAAAATTTGAGATGCAAACTGTAGTCTCTACTACGTTTGGAAAATTAGAGGTTTATAAAAGATAAACTGCGAACAGAATTGTACCACTATGATAAGAAGTTGTCAGAAGCATTCCTTCTGCTTCACAAACGTGGAACTACCTTAAGAATGCTTATGGTTGATATAAATATTAGAGCATGGCATTTAAATGTAGTAGTTATGCTAAAATACTGAATAATAGCTTGAGAGTGCTCTTCAGATACTGTACGAATGCACCAAATTAAAGTTGTACCATTACTAAAGATAAATGGCCAAAAATAGTCAATTTTGATATCGTGAAGTTATGTCTTTCTCGATAGAAAACTGGGGATAGGATAGAAAATATGAGAGAACTAAGTTCCAAGGACTAAAAAAACAAGGCCAACATAGTTCTATCTTGAATCAGAGACAAAACAAAGCTGCCCAAAAAAGTGTTTGCCACTGTCATCACCCCGAGGAGCGCAAATTCAGTTGATGGTGCCAACCATTTGACGAATCAGAGAGAAGATTCATGGTGCCAATGGTTGTAGCACAGTTTGTTGACGTGAGCCATCATTGTAACAAAGCAGATTGATGGTGCCAATTGTTGTAGAAGTCCATTGAGAGTGCAACTACTGTAGTAGAGCAGTTTGAGAGCACCCATTGAAGCTCCTATATATAGTAGACTCAACATTTTCCTATTGAACAAGTTTGTATATTCAAAGACACATCAAGATCAGATAGCCACGATCCTAAATGAGAACCAGAGCCAAAGCTAAGACAAATTCACGTTTAGTAGAACAAGACAGCCATAGCAAAGGATCTGACCACAGAACCAGATCATGAGAGATAGCAAGATTCTTGCTTCCACTGTGGAAATGTAGAAACTGTACAAGGGCTTTGCTTCCAACAGATTTCATTGTGACAATAATTGTTATGGTGTTGTAAGCACTCATTAGTAGAAATTAGAATCTTAAAACCATTCTGGAATTCTTTTAACCTGGAGAGGGTTTTCTCTGGTTATAAATCCTCATGTTCAAATTCCATTGTGGATTGGTTGTGTTTGATATTATGTTTTTACTGCCTGCAGTTGAATTTTCGCACAAAAAATTATCAGTCTAAAGCGAGCAATTTTGCGATGTTTCTTTTGCTTCCTATTGTGAAGTATTTTGCTCAAAACTCTACTCGTTGTAACAGAGGTCTTGGGCATAGAACATGGGACTTGGGTTTTTTGAAATCAAAATTCAGGTTAAGATGCTCATCTGAAGAATGGCACAGTGAGCCTTAGCATGGAGTTGGGAGTACCAATTTGAAGTGCATGTAGGGCATTGTAGAATAGACCAGTTAGATTTCTGGATTTATTGTTTTCAATTGGGGATGGATCAACATTTGTTATTGCTCCAAATGATCAAACTCTGGGTAGCCCTGGAGGCTATTTGGGGGTGATGAGTCCAATAGGTCTCAATGAACTGTTGCCCTCACCGGGGAATACTATTGCAGTGGAATTTGATACTATTTTGGATGTTGAATTCCATGATCCTAATGGAAACCAATACCTTCAGCTCCAGTACCTGTTCACAAAAGAGGGTGCCATAGTCATTCATGCATGCAGAGAGGGTGAATTGCAGGCATTGCAATAGGAGGTGTTGTTGTTGTTGCATTGGCCACTAGATTGTTTGTCTGGTTCTGTTACAAGTGCAGAGTATTGAAAAGGACAGACAAATTTAGTTCAGATATTGTGAAATTGCCTCGAAAATTCACCTACAAAGAGCTCAGCAATGCTACAAAAGACTTTTTTTGAATGTGATTGATAATCGATAATTGCAAGCAAGGGTAATCCCCTTGTGAAACCCAAATTTCTGAGCATTTTCTAAAACCTGATGACGGAGTCATTGTAATGAACAAGCGCCTAGGTCCATATTACATCCAAATCTACCAAGCACCAAGATCTATAAAAAAAATCCACAGTATCTACGAACTAAGAAGAAGAGGCAGAAAATGTATTCTGCTTACCTGTTCAAATAGTGGTTGGGGTTTACCACGGCAAAAATTTGACAGAGCCCATGTAGCATTTCTTATCATTGAAATTCTGGCAGTATCATTCAACTGGGCAAGCACCTGCCTCAAAGCTCCATGACTGAGGGCAAGATCCCTAAATGTTGTAGAGTCTCTAGCAATATTTCCCAAAGCCCAAACAACCTTACACGAACACCAGTTGAACTCAAAGTTGGGTACTAGTTTTTTAAATCAAATTCCAAAATTACAGACATATAAATATAGTTGGGAAGAATAATTTTATGCCTCTAAAATAAACGTGCTACCTGTTCTCGAACATTATCATTCCCAGAGGTAAGAAGTTCCACAAATATAGGCAGTGCCCTATAATCAATCACAACGTTTGTATTCTCAGAGGTTCCTGAGACTATATTAGTCAAAGCCAAAGCTGCTTCAAACTGCATTATCAATCACAAGGTATCACCATCAAAGCTATAATTTTAAGATAACAATTTATCTACCATTAAAACTATAATTTTAAAATAGATACACCTAGTGATATAGACACCTAGTGAGAGTAGAGGTTAGGAAATTATAATAAGAATTATTACAAGATATCACTCACAGTGCAGTTGATTGTTCATTGTCTACTATAACTATAATTTTAAAGAAGACACACTTAGTGATATAGACACCACCAAGTGAGAGCAGAGGTTATGAAATTATAATGAGAATTATTTCAAGATATCATATTACTCATAGTATAGTTAATTGTTTATTTTTTGGTGTAATAATTGTTTATTATTTATAAACACAATCAAACATATTATGAGGGACGGTGATGAAATTGACAACGGTCTCATAACAAACCATAACGGGCACATCCCCTGGAAAGATAGACTCTGAATAAGAAAGAAAGCAAAACAAAGTGATTACTTACAGGATCATAGGCTTCCTGAAGAACAAGATCCAGAGCAGCATCTGTAACCCCTAAAGCAACACCTCTCTCTGCAAGACGAATCACTACATCTTTCATATGTAGTCTAGAAAATTTTCTGAGCTCATCACGAGAAAGAGGATCAAATACAACTATCTCATCAAGTCTATTCAATAGCTCTGGCCTGAAATGTCTTCTAACCTACAAAAATATTCAAAGGCATGTCAAAGCACTGCAGCCAACTTTGTGATAAAATTATATGAAAAATATGCATACACAGAGTCCAGGAGAATGAAACGGCAGGTGTATTGGCAGTTGCCGAAATGCAGCAACTAAAACGGCAGGTGTATTGGCAGTTGCGGAAATGCAGCTACTAAAACAGCAGGTCTGTCGATGGTTGCAGGTGTGTGGATTGTTGCTGGTATTTTCAGACCGATTCCATGGAAATATACCAGAAACCAGTGGTATGTCAAACCTAGAAGGTAACCCGAGAGACTGTGACCGTCAGATTAAACAAGTAACAGGTGTCGTGCCTAGATAAGAAGTGTTGACGAAAAAAAATTGATCTCTTTCATAACAGAAGGCCTATCGGCCTAAATATCTAGGACATGTGGCACTCCATGATAAATACACATGGTGTGTGGATTTGAGTTTTTCAGGTGGTCAAGTGGGCCGAAAATAGGTGAAATGTGGCACCACTCAAATATTGACATGTGCCAATTGGTACAAGTGGTAGACAATTGGCATGCTCAAACAACGAGGTGATGCAGGAATGACATGAGGGAGAAAATATCAGAAAAGCCCCAAATCTGGAGAACTAAAGCTCATCACCAACCTGAGATTGACAACTTTACATGATGTAACCCATGAAATCGTAAATGGAGAAATCATAGTAACAATAAAGTAACCTATGTAACAATAAATTCGGATTCATCCTAGGAGTGGTAATGGGAGAAATCATAGTGAACAACAAGAAACATGCAGAGTTGCTTACAATCAAATAGATGAAAAAACACATACAAAAAACCTAGATAATAATCATGAACAAGCTTAATATTGAATTATGAACTGTAAAGGAACTTACAAAATGTGACATTACGAACCTAGTCAAGCGCACAAGCAAAAATATCTTGGACATGACCCTGGTTGACAAGTTGTATTGCTCATGATGCAAGAGGATTTGTACCTGCACTGCCAAGTCAATCAAAATCCATCATTATATATACAATAAATACAAGTAATTGATGTAGTATTTTTTACTCTAAGATGCATTCTTATGATAATGTTAGAACATATGTTGAAAATGTCAAAACATACTTGAATAAGCTCCTCTTCGTTTCAAGAAAAAATTATTGGAGTCGCATGAACTTGGAACAAGCCTCCCACGATCTGAAAGAGTAGCAACTAAGTCAACAGTGACTTTTTTGTTGCTACGCTGGATCAAGGGAGGTTTGCTCCAAGATTAAATCGCTCCAATAAATTATTCTCTACTAAATAGGGCCAACCACGTGAAGGTGGAAGCTCTTATGGCCCCTCCCCCCCCCCCTCACATCACTCTCAATTCCCCAATACCCAATCTATATTTCATTTTTTACTTTCATGAACATAAAAAAAAATATTCAATAACTAATAAAAAAACAATTCAACAAAAAGTACGCAAGGAAACATCGAAATTAATTCTTGACATAAAAATAGTATGATAAATGAGTTTTTTATATAATGCAAAAAACGTTCCAAGTATGGTAACGTTTGTCTTATAATAATACAATATTTTACATTATCAAATTTTCTTTTTCTTTTTCTTCTTCCTATTTCTAAAGCTCCTAATTACATCATCAATATCATCGTGCTCTACTCTTGTTTCGTGCCTTTCGACCCGCACTGCTGACCTAGTTGCGTAGTCACGATGTCTGGTCTCATCCAGTGACGGGGCATCGCCTACAAAAACAGATAATATTAAATTTTAATTGTCAGTTTTTAAATATCATTGAACTAGTTCGGTAATATTAATAAAAAAAATTGCAATGCGATTATTTACCTGGTGCACCAGTTGTCGCCGTTGGGACTGTTGCCCTGTCTTCCTCTCTGGTGGTAAGATCCTCAAGGGAAACATTCTCTGTCATTTAAACAAAAAACGTTATAAGGACAACCATCAAGGTATAATTAGAAAAATTATAAGTGGAAATTAATTACCGTCACGACCCTCACTGATAGTAGCATTGTCGGCCTGGTCCCCACTACAATGATCAGGTTGCACGTGAGGATCATCTACATCTGGCTCTAAAACTGGGTTATTTGCCTCGTCGGTAGTGCTGCTCCCTTGATTTAAACAAAGTTGTTAGACATTAAATTTATGGATGAAAACAAACATATTGAAAGGTTAATGTTTTACCTTATCAGGCATTCTGGATCTTGGGACCTGCCCCAAGCTTATGCAACGTTCAACTACGGCTTGATAGCCGAAATGGAAAGCGATATTTTTATCTTCCTCTGTAGTTTCTGTTCCGAAGTCATCACCCTACATTACATATTATTGTGTATTTTTAATCATATTTTATAGGATTACAAAAACGTTGGAAGGCGATACAATTAATTATAAGATGTTTAGCTACTTAATTACAATTCTTGCGGCTATTTTCAAGTAGCCACCCTGGCCTAGCTTGTGATGGCCTTTTTTTTCAATCCTAGCTTTGGTTGCCTTCGAGGTGTCAGGCAACCTAGCATCAAAATATTGAAGTCAGATATGACGTAGCACACTTTTAGTTTAGACTTAGAGAAAATTAAAGCTATTGAATTAAAGTTGTAATTTACCTTGTGGGTCCAGTTGGCATTTTTCCTTCTTTCTTTGCCCTTTTCTCTTTTCCGTCATGGATGAGTGCTCTATGAACGCACGTGATATAATATTGGTTTTTGAGTGACGCCCCCGTGTTTTGCATCAACAATATTAATCGTTGGATCTACCATAGTAGTTTTACTCTCATCAGCAAGCTCTGTTGTCAGATTCACCATGTCATCATCATCATTAAGCTTTGATGCAGGGCTAGCCTGCAATAACCAGGATCTTCAATAATATTTCATATCAACATTTATCTCATCTTTTGCCCCAAATCAAAAACTCTTCTACTAGAAAATTTACACTTTCCCATTTAAATGCGAAAGCTATCTTTCAATTTATGTTTATAAAACCATTTCACAGTAAATAGGTATCAAATTGTGAATCAATATTCAAATCCTTCCTTAAACCGTACCCAATCCTCATTCCAACATTCACATGAATTTTAATATCAGATACACATCATCTCAAATTCAACTTTTCAATTTTCCACGTTTAAAAACTCATTAGCAATTTAATACCATTTTTCGGACTCAATTGTGCCTTTCACCAAACTCATAAACGCACAATACATAGAAGATTCGATAGCAATTTGAATTCAATTTCATACCTAAAATTGTGCCCTTGATGAGAAGTGGACTCCATTCCACAACACGAATTCTCCTCTTTTCTTGTATGGAGATTCACAAAACAAAATCGATTCATGCAATCGATTTCTCTTCTCACCACAGAGTCTGCTACTCTTCAACACAAAATCTGCCAGTGTGTACAAAATTAACCCAACAAACAATTCACTGTAATATGACTTACTCTGCATAGAAAAACAACCCATCGATTTTAGTGAAACAGTTCATCGAATTTAAATAGAATCTGCGTCAGATTCGAACTGGTTTATTTTAATGCCAGCGCTCCTGATTACACAACCTACCATCAATCCACCTGGCACTGCTCATAGACTTGGAAAAGTATTATGTTCCAATTTTTAACAATTACGCAAAGAACGAACCTTCAATCGACTGATTTAAACAACTACTGCTTCGATCAGCAGTTCCAATTCTTTCAACGCCAACGATTCCTTATATAGTGCCAGATTCTTTCACACATCCATGCCGTTACCATTTAAACGCTGCACTCAACTTTATACTCAGAGGTTTCTCCATGCTCAGTCAATGCTATTCAACGATATCCTTAATCTGACAACACTCTGTTTCATAATTAAAATACAGTTGCTGGATATAATCTAATGGATTCAACAACATGTTATCTTCTAAGTCTATTTACTTAATCGATTTCTCCCAATATTAACAACTGCAACATCAATCCACAGAATAGCACATCCGAACTATGCATTAATCCGATTCCCTTACACTTTTACAGTGCTTTAATGATTTACAATGCATTTAGCACACTGTGTAATAGTGAAATCCATCCACTATCGATTTCACTGAATTACACAAGTTTTTCTCAATAACTAACAAGCCTGACAGAATTTTACACAAATCTGCAGATTAAAATACTCCTTTTATGCAGAGTTTAATGCCTTTCATACTCAAGGATTATGTATCACGATTTTCACATTCGCTGGCACTCTTTTCACAATTCTATCAATCAAACTACAGGTCGATCTTCGTAGATATGGATTTAACATTGCCATATTAAATTTAACCTTCCAACTTACACTTACAAATTCTTTCATGTTGGCATTATATTCAATCGACCATTACATCAATCCATACATATACTTTCAATCCATCAATGATTTATATATAAATCTGAACATTGTTTTCATATAAAAAAAAGGAGATCACTTACAGCCTTTTCTTTGGCCGGATATCCAACGTTCATGGCCCTTACAATTTTCCAGAGGCTTACAGCCTTGGCTGTTAAAGCTTCCTCTCAATCACACCCTCCCTATTCAAGTCTACCTCTAATTTATACAAATTAAAAATCCACTAAATTTAATTCTATCCCTTTAAAATCTCAACAAATCCCTAAATCTCTCAACATCCCTAAAAGATAGATTTTTTATCCCTAAAGCTTAGAAACTAATTCCAACTTAGGCTCCATCATTAATTCTAAATAATCTAGAAACTAATTTCTCTCACATTTACAAATTCTCACAAATGATTAATTAAAATATAATTAATCACTCAAAATAATATTAATATTTACATGGAATTTAATATTTCTTCAAAACATGAAACCTCCTAGCTTAGATAAAATACAATGTGTTTTTCAGAGCTGATGCTCCTGCATCAAGCTTTGTTGCTGGAATCACCAAGTTTTCATCAGCAAACTTTGTTGTTTGGATCACCAATTCCTCATCAGCAAGCTCTGTTGTTGGATTCATCAAATTTTCATTAGCAAGCTATGTTGCTAGATTCACCAATTTTTTTTCAATAAGCTTTGTTGTTGGATTCATCAAATATTCTTCCACTTGTGGCTATGAACAGTGGGGTTCACGAGCATCTTCGTGATGCTTCTCTGTTTCTTCTACAATTTCTTCACATACATCATCCACTTGTGGCTGAGCATAGTGAGATTCAATAAACTTCTCATCTCATTATAGATCTTCTGCTATAGTTCCACCTTCATATTCAACTTCAATGCTCCCCATTGCTCCAAAACACCTCTCAAGGGTATCCCATGCCTCCTTGGTTGTCTTGGCATCTGAAATCAAGGGAAGAATGCTTTCATTGATAGATTTTTTTATGCATTTAAATGCAAAGGCATCCTTTTTCCTCTTCACTTCCAGTTCTAAAACTATCTCAAACATATTTTGTTTTAGCTTTAACCTCTTGGCTTTTCCCATTTGAGTGTTGACTCACTATGAATCAACAAGTAATACACATTGTAGACATTGCAACTAAATGCAATAAAAATGTCGTTGTTGCTTGGATTTCACAAACAGACAAGTCTACACATGCTGATCAAATACCTTGCCTCCAAATTTTTTTTACTGGAAACACTTTCACAAAAGATTTCACAAAATATCACTATGTCTAGTGCCAATTTGAACATAACCCCTTTTCAAAATATTTTTTTTCAAATAAAATACAATGCCCACAATTGTTTTAAAACATACCTTGAAGCCCTTTTATCTTTATGACAAATTTAAAGTTTTTTGTTTTATTAGAAAAAAAAAAAACACTTTGACAAAAAAAACTTTGTATTCACTCTCCCAAGAATTTGAAACAAATCCCCTTTTTTAAAAGGGGTTCCTCCCTTTTATGAATCGACTTTCTTAAAAAATACTTTTCATTTTTTTTTAAATGGGCTTCCTCCCATTTATTAATCAACTTTTTAAAAAACCTTTTCATTTCATTAAAGAAAAAGCAACTACGGATTGTTGAATTTAAAAATACCTTCATGAATTATTTTTGTGGCAAGTTGAATGCTTTGAATGATTTTGAAACCACCTTTACTCAATGACGTTGACCTTCAAATCATTTTATGTTGGTGCTTCAGCAAACAACTTTAACCCAAAAATCACCTTAACGTAGGTGCTTTAGGCCGGACCCACGTGGGTTTGAAAATGATGTAAGTTACCGGAACTAACGCATGTCTTTACTTTGGAGTGGTGTGTTCTTAACACTTTTGTTGCTATGGACTCCAGCCTTAGTAATGCATGGAAAATCACGCCTCTAATAATCTGGGTCTACGGTATAACACTTCAGCTGCATTACGTGGAGTGCAATGTGCTGAATTTTTTTTTATAAATAAAAACATATTTTGAGCTGAATTTTATTCAATTTGTTTTTTCGACGCCTTCATTGGCTTCACCGTGGTCGCTGAATTCTTCGTTCAATGCTTCTTCTTCAGAGGAGGTCTCTTCCAATTTCTTCAAACTTCCCCTGCTCTCTTAAAGAGTCTAATTCAGGCTCGCCTCTTTTCACTGCTGCTCCAGCTTCACTCACGTTGCTGCTTTCTCAAGAGTTTTATGAAAAATAGCTCTGATACCATGAGAATAATTGAAAACTGAAAAGAAGTGGAGCAGAGGATTTCTCTTCTGAATATTATGAATTTGTTAAATAGGATTACATTGGAAACATCAGTAATAAATAATTGGAGTGTAATTCGACTAAGCTGTACTAACTCAAACTGCACTGGGACACTTGGACTAAATTAGATTCTCCAATAGTAATGAAATTGTAATAAAAATTTAAACGAAAAAAATAATGTATCTTAGTTTTGATTATTAAGCTTGCAGGCTCATTTTGTAGTAGAGTATGTAACGCCTTGAAAAATTGTTGTGTGAAGTATGTTACAGTTTTATTTTTGACTTTTATCATTAATATGGAATCTAAACATTCGAGTAGAGAAGTGTTTTTGTGATATGATTTAATTACATGGGAAATAAATTTTACTTTCAAAATAAGTTAGTTAAATAAACATCCTTTAGAGTTTCTGTAGGTTATGTAATCCATGTAATCCTTGATTGAAAATGATTCCGAGGAAGGAGTAGCCAAGCGTTTTTGTGGTATGATTTTAATGACATAGGAAATAATTTTTTCTTTCAAAAGAAGTTAGTTAAATAAACCTCTCTGATATGATTTTAATGACATGGGAAATAAATTTTACTTTCGAACAAAGTTGGTTAAATAAACCTCCTTGAGAGTTACTCATTTTATGCAATCTATGTAACCCTTGATTGAAAGGGATTCCGAGGAAGGCTAAGGGAGGTTGGAGGAAGAATCAAAAAGATAAAGAAGAAGAGAAAGAAAATCCATTGAAGGTTGGGTTGGAAAGGGAAAGTTGTGACACTACAAGGAAAAAACCCTCTAGTGGATGTTTTTGAGGAACCCCTTATAAAATAGCCCAGAGATCCGTTTGTAGCGGAGGTCTCTAGAGGAGGTTTGCGGGTGGAGATTTTTGTGGATATTTTTTGTCCGCTACGTTTCTAATCATAAAACACACCAATGCATTTAACTCACAAAGCATCGGTGTGTACTACAAATTAGCACACCGAAACACTGTGATCTCTATACAAACCTGCCCGATACATTTCATTACTGTAGTGCACCAGTGCAATACTCAGAAACAGGCCTGGTGCGTATTAAAAACCCATACCCAAACATAAATAGGCCCAGTGCATTAGGCATAAACCACCCAAAGTTTTGGAGTTGTTTGAATATTTTTTGCATCTGAACCAGGGTTTTCCATTTTAGATTTATAGGGTTTGTATTTCTATTTATATAGGCCTATGACATCTAACTCACGGGATGACTTGCAGAGTCAGATCCCAATCCATGTCAGCCCTTGCACGAATTTTTAAAAAACCTATTTTTTTTAATCGATGCATCTTGTGTAAAATAGCACACTGGTGTAATATTTTACCACAGCACACTTCGCATGTACTGTTTGATTAAAACAATTTAAAAACATATTCTTTTCTTAATCCGTGCACCCTGTGTAAAATACCGTACTCGTGCGTTATTTCATTATAGTGCACCGCGCACGTACTGTTTGACAAAAAAAAAATCTATTTTATGTGTGTATTAATAGGTGCACCAGTTAACATATAACGCATAGGGTCTCCTTCTTGATAGAGATCATCGCACGGTGGTCCGCTATTTTCTCAGTGCGTTTATAAGAACATGTCGCACCGTCTCCTCCATGACATCATATGCAACAAAAAGTAACAGTAGAATATTTTTATTAGTTTGTCTGTGTTAATAGGTGGACTAGTTAACATATAACGCATCCGTTCTCATTGTTAACTAAGAACATCGTACGATGTTTCTACTATTTTGGTGGTGCGTTTATATGAACAAGTTGCACTGACGTCGGTGTGTAGTTCTTGAAAGGTGCATCGTTTCTTTGAATATTTTTCTTACCTAAAAAGTATGTAATTTATTTATAAAATATATTAATGAATGGTATGATATAGGTTTTATATTGATAAATAAATGGATGAAAAGAGATCAAGTAAAGAAAATACTGATAGCACATCGAGAAAATAAAAAAATGCAAGTTCCATGTAAATTCTTTACAAAAAATATTATTTTTGAACTACATGTAAGTTTAACTAATATGTATTGTTTACTGTGTATCATGCAGGGGCACAAAATGATGAAGCTCAATAAGATTATTTATGATCTAGGACCAGAAGAGTGTAAAAGCTTAATGGAAAAATTACAAAAGGATGAATTAGGTGAATAAAAAAATACTATCGATCCAATATGAGTTTTTTTTTAAATTTTCATTAGTAATATACTTAAAAATATTAGAAAACATGTTTCAAAGAATATATTAATTCACATATGTTTAATGTTCTATAGGGACCAGCAACTCAGAAAATGAATGTTGTTCTAAGAAAAGAAAAAAATAAAACATGCAAATGAGAATGAATTGCTCCATAGCTCATTTTGAGTGGTGCTGGAGATTAACAAAAGGGGGAAAAATTTTACAAAACTTTGAGGGATCTAGTGGAATAAATGTAAAGGCGTTCTTTCCACTAACAATACAAAAATCAATCCAATGATTCCAAGAACCAAATTTTATCTAAAATACAGGATGTGTTTCCAAAGAATTGGTCAATGAGACATGTCAGACTTTCAATAGAAAAAACATGCAACAACAAAAAAGAAAGAATGAAAAAGTAATATTCCTTTAAATGTTTTTCTAGAATACGTATATATTACTAGAAAGAAATCGTTTATAAATATCACTTTTGTTATATTTAGTTTTCATATATCAATATAAAAATTAAATAGTTTATTGTCATGCTACATTTTCAGGAAGATTATGAAAATCTCAAAGGATGAACGAGCTCGTATCATAAATATGCCAGTAGAAATGTCGAAAAAGGTGTACAAGAAGATGATCAAATAAATGGACATAATTGCATCACACAAGGAGCCATCTCAACAAAAAAGTGCTCCAAATGTAATATGTAATCATTTAATTTTTCGATTTGGTACAATAAATAAAAAAATTAGCATTAACCTAAACTAACTAAGCCTTACCTAGACTAACCTATCCTGCCCTAAATGAGCCTAACCTAGCCTAAACTAGCATAAATTTCCCTAGCCTAAGCTAGCCTAGCATAGCCTAGTCGAAACTAGCCTAACCTAGCCTAGCCGAACCCAACATAAGTTGACCTTTCCTAAACTAACCTAACCTATCCTTTCCTAGCCTAGCCTAACCTATCTTAAACTATCATAGCCTAAACTAGCCTATCATAACCTAGCCTTACCTAAACTAGCCTAACCTAATCTAACCTAACCTAGCCTAGCTAAAAGTAGACTAGCCTAGGCTAGCCTAAACTAGATTAGCCTTGCATAGCCTAGCATAAACTAGTCTAACAAAGCCAAGTCGAGCGGAGGCTAGCCTAAACTAGGCTATCCAAGCCTAAACTAGCCTACCTTAGCCTAACCTACTTTATCTTACCCTAGTTTAGCCTATCCTAGCCTAAACTCTATCCTAACCTACCCTAGACTAGCCTAAACTAGTCCACCTTATCATATCTTATCCCAACATAGCCCAAACTAGCCTAACCTAGACTTATCTAATCTAAACTAGCTTTGGCTAACCTAGCTTGGCCTGGCCTAGCATAGCCTAGCCTACCCCACCCTAGCCTATACTAGCCCAGGCTAGCCTAGCCTAATATAACCTAGTCTTAGCTAGCTTAACCTAACCTATCCTAAACAAGATATACTAACCTAGCCTAATGAAGCCTAACCTAACTGAAGCTAGTCTAGCCTAGCCTAAATCAGCCGAACCTAGCCTATATTACTCTAGCCTACCTTATCGTAGTGTATATTAGCCTATTGAAAACTATGCTAGCGTAACCTAGCCTATCCTATCCAATTCCTGTATATCCTAAACTAGTTGAGCCTAGCCTTTATTAATATAAACTAGCTTCACCTGGACTATTCTAGCCTAACCTAGCCTAGCCGATGCTAGGGTAGCCTAGCCTAAACTATCCTAAACTAACATAGCTTGCTTAGCCTATCCTAGCCTAGTCATAACTAACTTAGCCTAACCTAGCCTAAACTAGATTAGCTAACCTAACCTAAACAAGCCTAACCTAGCCTACCCTAGCCTAAAATAGCCTACCATAGCCTAGTCTTCTACCTATCGTAGCCTATTCTATCCTTTCTTATCCTACTCGAGCTTAGCCTAGCCTAACCTAACCTTAACTAGCATAACCTACCTTAGCTTAACCTTAACAAGGTTAGCCTAAAGTAGATTTTCCAACCTAGCCTAAATAGGCCTAACTTAGTCTAAAGCCTAGCCTAGCCTAGCCTAGCTTAAACTAGCATACCCTAGTGTAGCCTAAAATAGTCTACCCTAGCCTAACATACACTATTATTTTCCTCGCCTAGCGTAGCCTAGTAGCCTAGCCTAAAGTACAATACACTAGCCTAGCCCAACCTAGTGTGGCCTACCATAGTCCATCACTACTATAAAATTCATATATTATTTTATTAAAAAATATAAAAACTAAGAAATGCATCATATCTAAAATATAAAAATATTTAAGAAAATATAAAAAACAATTCAAGTTAATCAAACCACAAAAAAAAGTCTTTTCAAAAAAAATTATTTTTTATTAAAAATAAAATAATATAAAATAAAAACTAGTAACCTTCCATATTAATTAAAAAAAAACAAAATTTAGTAAATACAACTATATAAAAAAATCAATTAATAATTATAACTTAAATATAATAAATATGAATTATTATAAAATTGAAATAGAAATATTATAGGATATTCAAAATATTTCCGTCACCAAGATACAATCATTAGTGTGCAAAAGACAAATAAGAATGAGTAAAATTCACCTAGTGTGAAACTAATTAAAACACGGGGTATATGGGTGATCTTTTAATATCGGGCATATATGACCGTGGAAGCAATGGAATTAGAGACTATTGAATAGACAATGAAGAAGAAAACGCTTATCGAATTCTACTTTTCAATAAAAACAATCCATGTCCAACTCAAGCCAACCCAAAAACTGCTGCAACATCAGCAAAAAAGAAATTCTATAAGGATACAGGCATGAGGCTTCAACCTTCAAAAATTAAAAATATGGTTCAAAGAATATTGGGCGGGCTAAAATGGTTTTCATGACAATATTTGAATTCGAATCGACTATGGAGATAAATACGAAATAAATCTGAAGCTATGGAGATGACTGGCTGTTTATTAAAATCAAATCATGATAGTGATTCATTTGAAATTCACAATGAATCATGATTCATTCGAAATCCACAAGGGATAAACTTAATTTCCATAAATTGTAAACTAGGGAAAGAAACAAAGTTTAGATGGAGTTTAAATATATTGGGAAAAGTTTAAATTAATCACGATTCATTCAAAATTCACAAGGATAACGTAATTTCCATAAATTGTCAACAAGGAAAAGAGTAGTTTAGATATATTGGGAAAAGTTCATAAATTAATTTGATGATACATTATGTCTTTACTAAAATAAAAAATAAAAATAAAAAAATATGTCGATGCGAAATCCAAGCGGTTCATACAGCAAAAAAAGTCTCAAGCTCATTAATACACATGCACAATTAAATTATATCATCACAAGATTAGGATATTGCAGTGGGTCAAATTTTCTGAGATTACTATTAATTATGTGTACTAGATAAATTAAAAAATATAATAATAATGAAAATCAATAATTTATCATTCTTATTTTTATTTAAAAAAATAAAATAACTGATATTTGATTTTAAAACTCTAAAAGATCCCTGAAGTTACAGTAAGTGAAATTGAATTGCATGAAGAGGGCGGGTTCAATTACAAGAGGCAAATTAAACCTCAGACAATCAAGGAAGATTAATTCAATAAAGAAATAATATGCCTAAGTTAATTCCTAAAAAGACTCATTAAGCAGAGGCGGATGGGTTAATTCCTAAAAAGACGAATTAAGCAAAGGCGGATGGGTTAAGCTAACAATAAAGCTAATACTGGGTATTAATTTACAAAATAGATGAATTAAATGACTAAAAGGTCAGAGTAAATTCCTTAGGAATCCAAAAATGAATTAATTCAAACCAGTAGATACATGGAGCGTTGCGTTGGGCAAACTAGTGGCATCCACCTTAACCAGTTGAAAGAGAAGAAAAGAGAGGCTAGAATGATACATACCTGTAGCTCAATTTCATTTTCTGAAAGGGTTTCTTCGAGTGGGAATCTTATAGCAAGCAGCATTTCCTTCTTTCTTCATTCAGCTCTCCCAACCTATTCGAGAGCTCAACAAAACAGAACTGAATCTAAAATATTTGTAATCGTCTTAATGAAATAAAAGAAAGATTATACACTAAATACAAGATATGCATGATGAGATTAAAATTGCTTAACCATTTCCAAAGCAATCAAGGGCTTGTCAGAAAATCAAAGGGCAGAAAAATGTACCGCTGAAAAGGAAGTGATCATTAACCTTTGAACTTGTTTGCTCCGGGGGCGACCGGGGGCCCCCGGAGCCCCCACTTTCAAGCAAGTCACTATCGATAAGGGCAAGAAGCAGATGGAAGGTCTGAAAATCACCGGTTCCTCAACCGCTGGGAATCGCACAAGGGGCGATAACTCGGACCCAGGCAAGCATACAGTCAACATAACAAATGATACCACAAGAAAGCTAGATATGACCCCGGATCTGCCCTCGCAGGAAGCTGATCTGCATAAAGGAGGAGCAGATTTGAACAACACTGCAAATAGCAGCCCTGATCTAAACAGATCAACTGCAAAGGCGCCCGAAGATACCGGCAACAACCCTAAACACCAAGGCAGATGCAAGCCGAAGGCTACCGAAAGTCTAAGGGTCATCATTAACGACCCAGATCTGCAAGCTTACAGGGATCACATGTTTGTTCACGCAGTGATCTGCAAGTTCATGGGTTTCTGGCCTAATGAAAAAGTTCTCTGTCAATGGATCAAGCAAGTCTGGAAACCAAAAGGAGATGTGCAGCTGCACTTGGGCGCCAAGGGTTTCTTTACAGTAGTTTTCGCGAATCTAGAAGATAAGGATCGGATCTTTGAGGGAGGCCCTTACTTTTATGCCTCAGTAGGCCTCTACATGAAACCTTGGAAGCCCAACTTTGCGCCTGAACAAGAAACATTAACTCAAGTATCGGTTTGGATCCGACTGTTCTCTCTACCAATAGACTATTGGAGACCAGCAGCTCTAGAACAGATTGGAAACACCTTGGGAACTTTTGTCCGTGCTTCGGAAGCCACTCTTCAAAAAAGGTACACTTCCTATGCCCGCATTTGTGTTGAAATGGATGTTTCTGGGTCTCTACATGAGGGTCTATGGTTGGAATACAGAGAGGAAGCCTACTTTCAGACCATTGACTATGAGCAGATACCCTTCAGGTGCAGGAAATGTCACGAACACGGGCATTTAATTCGCGAATGCCCTCTAAATAAACCAACCGAGAATCCCAAAGGGAAATTCACCCCAGCTTCGAATGGATTTGTCCGACCCGCTGGTGGACATCGGGCCAATCGCAAAACTGCTCCTAAAGAAGACGACCAGCTTACCAAGAAGGTGAATACCTTTGAAATATTAGGAGAAGACTCTCCTTCCGAAAAGATAGAACAAACCCTAGCAACAAAGCAACAGGTCATCAGAACGGAAGAACAAAGCAACCAATCAAGGGAACCCCCTAAGCCTTCAGATCCGATCCCAGCCACAACCCCAGCCACATCGGAAGACAAAGCCGAGGAAGAGGATGAGGACATGGTCCTCAGTGAACTGGGCACGGAAGACCTGGAACTGGGGGAGATTCTGGAGAAAGAAGGTCTGGATCTGAATTCTATAGTGGAGTAATGGAAACAGAAAGGAATCGACAAAATACCAGAGGAAGAGATCAATAGAGTAAACTACCTATTCCTAACCAGACAGGATGCAGCAATCAAGGGGATGAAACGAGGTAGAGAAGCAACCAAATGCTTAGGCGTAAAATCTCAAACTCTCCACCAAACACAAGCCAGTCTCAAGCACAGGAGGAAACGGGGACGAAGATCTAGTAATGATGCTCTTCAAGAATTGGGTCAGATGTTGATTAATTCGGGAAAGATGAAAGCCCTTGAGGCTTTCTCCTTCTCATCTTAAGAACTCGTTAGCAATGAAAATTCTCTCCCGGAATGTAAGAGGACTGGGTAGCCTTAGGAAACAAAGGCTCCTGAAAAAGAAAATTATGCAAGAAAAACCGGACTTGATTTTCCTCTAGGAGACCAAGTCTACGAATCAGAAATTGGATGAGTTGGGTAAACGTCTAGGAAGACATCTTGAATACCTATCCGTAGAAGGAAATGGCATGAGCGGGGGTATTGCTACTTTCTGGACCCCAAAAACTCTTCATCTCCTTAATGCAGAAGCCACCAAAACCTTTCTAGCCCTGGAAATGCAAGTCATAGGAGAGAAAGGAACCTTTTTGTTCACCAATATTTACAGCCCTCAAAGGCTAGAGGACAAACTGACACTGCTCAACAATCTGACCAAGCTACATCAGAGACACTTCAACTCTAGGGCCATTTATGGAGGTGACTTCAACATGATAACCTCCCTCAATGAAAAGAAGGGAGGCACACGTGCATTGGGCAATGATGCATTAGCCTTTGGTTCCTTTATTCGCGATCTCAACTTGGTGGACATACAACCCCGTGAGGGCACTTTCACATGGACCAACAAAAGAGGAGGAGAGAGGCTCATTGCCTCCAGGTTGGACCAATATCTGATCTCCGAAAGCATCCTCTTGGAAGGTAACATTATAAATTTGGATATCCTCCCCTCCGGAGGCTCTGACCACTGGCCTATAACAATCCAGGCCTCGATTTTGGGTACACCTAGAAACAGGCCTTTCCGTTTTGAAAAATTTTGGCTGTCTCACAAGGATTTCTCCAGCAACATTAAAACATGGTGGAAGGAACCCCTGCCTGTAGAAGGAACAAAAATGTTCAAGCTACAAGCAAGGCTTAAATTTATCAAGAACAAGTTGAAGGCTTGGAATCGAGAGGTCTTTGGAAACATTTTTGCAGACAAGCAACACCTGAAGCAACAGCTGGAAGGAATCCATAACACTTGGATTCAAGGAAGCATTTCGCAGGAGTCTATCAACACAGAGCGGGAGCTCATGCAGAAATGGAATGAAAGATGCAAGCAGGAAGAAATTCTGTGGAGGCAAAAGTCACGAATTTAGTGGCTTAAGGAGGGAGAAAGAAACACAAAATTCTTCCATAGATCTGCTATGAACTACATGTGCAACAACAGAATCACCAAGATCCAAGATGAGCAAGGGACTGTCTTCCAATCGCACCACGACATCACTTACCAACTCAGGAATCATTTTAAGCTCATTGCCACTGAACCTAATGTGAATCGATAGGAAGCCATCAAAGAAGTAGTCTCCTCCATACCTATCCTCATTACTGAGGAACAGAATAAAGCCCTGGAGCAACCGATCTCACTCTAGGAGGTGGAGGAGGCAGTCAAAGAGATGGCCAATGGGAAAGCCCCTGGGCCAGATGGCTTCACAGTGGACTTTTTCAAAGCCTGTTGGGATGTGGTTAAGGAAGATATCTGGGAGGTAGTGGAAGATTCCAGAACCTCATCTTCAATTCTGAAGTCCCTAAACTCCACGTTCATAGCTATAATTCCCAAGGAAGCTGATGCTTACACCCCTGCCAAATTCAGGCCTATAGCACTATGTAATGTACTGTACAAGATCATATCAAAAGTCATGGCAAATCCCCTGAAGCCTATTCTCCCTCAGATTATTTCCGAGGAGCAGTCAGGTTATGTCGAAGGAAGACAGATTATGGACAATGTGCTGCTGGCTCATGAGATGATCCACACGCTGCAAACTCACAGAAAAGCTGGCATGATAATGAAATTGGATCTCTCCAAGGCGTATGATAAAGTTAGCTGGGACTATATGGAAGCCATTCTTAGAGCGTTTGGCTTTGGTAATAAGTGGATCGCCTGGACTCTAGATCTGATTAAATCCCCTAGTCACTCCATTTTAATCAATGGAGCCCAGACCCCTCAAGAGGCATCAGGCAGGGGGACCCCATTTTTCCCTTCCTCTTTGTCATCTTGATGGAGGGTCTGAGCCACCTCATCAAGTCAGCTAAGGATAGGAATGTGATAAAAGGCCTCCAACCCCTAAGCATCATTCTAGCCACCACTCATCAGCAGTTTGTGGACGATACCATGCTACATGGAGTCCCGACCGTAAAGGAAGCCAAAGGTTTCAAGCAACTTCTAAACTTGTTTAGTCACGCCTCGGGTATGGACTTCAATTTCGATAAATCCTCTGTTTTCTTTTTCAACACGCATTTATCTATTCAGAGGCATTTGACTGGCATCCTGGGTTTCAAGAGAAGTAATCTCCCATCCAAGTACCTGGGCATTCCCCTAACAGACAAACCATGCCAGAAGTGTCACTAGGAGAAGCTTCTCTCAAAGCTGGCAGACAGGTGCAGTCATTGGACTAACAGGGTCCTCAACCTGGCTGGGCATCTGGTCATGAAGAAGGCCGTTTTGCAGGCTATACCTCACTATATGCTCTTGATCGTTCCTGCTCCTAAAGGAGTGCTCCAGAAAATCAGGAACATCCAACGGAATTTTCTTTGGTCGAGCAACTCAAGGAAGCCAAAGTGGGCTCTGGCAGCCTGGCACAAGCTTTGCAAGCCTAAAAGCTATGGCGGGCTAGGATTGCAGGATCCAAGCTCCACCAATAGGGTATGCGGTGCCAAAATCTGGTGGAGGTGGATCTCAGAGCCTCAAACCCCGTGGGCACGCCTCTGGAAAGCCAAATATGCGGCGCAATGGTGGATTGAGGAGCTAGTAAGAATAACTGACACCCCTGCAGGCTCTCCCATATGGAACCTTGCCCGAACCAACCGGAATATCATACAAGACCACTATTTTTGGGAGCTAAGGAATGGGCACCATGCTCTTTTCTGGGAGGATGAATGGCACCAGCTCCCAAAAATAAAAAATCAGGACCTTCAACCTCTACAAAAATGGTTTCAGGACAATGGAAAACTAAACGTGCATCATTACTGGGCTAGTAACGAAGATCAGCAACAGTGGAGAACTTGGACTCTCACTCCCCCTCCTCCAGATGAACACCTAAATAATCTCCTCAACACCCTCAATTCTATCCTTAGGAAGAGACTAATCAGGGTTGTACATGGGCCGGACATCCTACGTTGGGGTAAGCTTTCCAGAGGATCATTTAACCTCAAAGAAGCCCGCTACTATGCGGAAAATAGGAATGAGGATGACAAGGTGGCCTGGCATGACAATGTATGGGAAAGCAACCTTTGGCCCAAAATCAAGACCTTTTTATGGCTACTTCAGAATGGAAAAATCTTGACATGGGACAATCTTTAAAAAAAAGGGTTCATCGGACCCTCTCGCTGCCCCTTATGCGAACAGCAGGAGGAGACTATGAATCATCTGCTCAACGACTGTGTATGGACTAGCCACCTATGGGATTGGATTCGAGATATATTCCACCGAACGGACAGAAACATAGATTCCATTCATGATACAATCACCCACTAGTGCTCAAACTACTCCAATAGCAATATGGTAAATAATCTTTGGAGAATTAGTCTGGGCTTCTTATTATGGATGTTTTGGAAGGAGAGAAACAACCGCATTTTTAACAAACATCGCTTCAGACAGATTGACGAAATAAAAAATATCATTAAGCAAGGCCTTACAGAGACCACTCTCACCTAGTGTAAAGAAGAAAAAGTCAAGTCGTTGTCTCCCAATGACCTCAGAATTCTGGCAATCTTCAATCTCTCTGAGACGGCCGAGCGTTATATACAGGAGCAAGCCCGTCGACCTGCACCAGCTCCAATGAGATGGCAATGTCCTCCTCCAGGGTATTGCAAATTCAATTTTGACGGAGCCTCCAAAGGCAACCTAGGCCCGACTGGCATGGGAGGAGTCGTGCGTAATGAAAAAGGAGAAATTATACACATTATGTGCAGGAATATAGGAGAAACTACGAACAACGATGCGGAATTCACAGCTCTAGAACAAGGGCTAAGGCTTTTAATTCGACTCGACAGAAGGCTAACCATTGTCGAAGGCGACTCCCAGCTCGCCATAACAACCATTAGGAAAATCCAGCATGGCACTAAGATTGATAAGGCGATAAAAAACTGGCGTCTAGCCATAGTCACAGAGCTTATAACGCAGCACCTTGCCTCCCTAGGAGGCATCATCCTTCAAGCAGTGAGGAGAAAAGAAAATTCTCTTGCAGACCACCTCGCAAACTTTGCAGTTGATAACCCAACTAATGCCCTGGACACCTATTGGACGGATCTACCGCATGTAGAGCTTCAGGATCAGTGTTGTAGCATTTCGAGGCACGACTTAACTGCCGGTACTACCGTCGAGACGGATGGCAGCCTATCCATCATCAGCAGATCATGAATACCCGTCTCATGATAGATTATATCGGATGGCTCAGCGTGGTAAAAGTAATGAGCCATTCTTGGGTTCGGCAACCCATTACGAGAAATCACAACTGTCAAGGATTAGCTCCTTACAACGGTTTAATAGAAGATCTTAAGCGTGTGATCGGTCTGTTGAGGAGATGGAGATCTCCGTTTAGGACCCAGGCTTTAGTGGGCGGATCATGCGGCGATCTGCCTTGCATCATCACTTTGATTGGATATCCGACCTCATTTATCGCTCCCCCTCCATGCATTCTATTTATGCGGCTCGTTGATCCCGCATTCCCACTTACTACTCTCATTTCTTTCTCAGCGGAGCACCATCCGAGCTCTGAACCTAGGTTATACTCTGCTCCTCTCAGTTATCTCTCGGTTCCCATCTGCCTGGAATCCATGGTGGATATCAACCTCCGCAGCATTAAAGCTTCGCAGGCCCTCAAGCGGGCCAAAGACAGTTACGAAGCCTCGGTTTCAAAACGGGGGAAGCAAACGATTGAATTGCTGGAAGAAGAGGTGGAACTGTCCCAGGCTCGGACTGATGACAATGCTATCAGTGAAGAGGTCGACTGGTTAGTCGACCCCGGAACGCCTTCCACTCTCCATACGCAATTCCTGCAGACCCAAGTGGTGGCTAGGCAGATGAAAACTATGCTAGCAAAGGAAATTGCCATGCAGGGCGCCGCGGTCAAGGATACCTTTGCAGCTACCTCCATGGCATCGGCCAGGAATACAGCGCGGCTGGACAAGATGAAAGTTTCCTTTAATTCACTTACAGAGGAGCTCCGCAAGCATGGCAAAGCTCTGGATAGTTTCTTTCGGCGTTTTGACATTTATCTCCGCCATGTCCTCAACGTGTCCATTGAAGTTCCAACGGATGACTTGCAAACCACTATCATCCGGCGGTTCAAGCCCAGGACTCAATCGAAAGGTGATGAGGCAGAAAATCCTAGCATGGTTGGTCAATCTGGAGCTTCAACTCCCACTTAGTAATGTGTATGTGCTCTCCTAAGGTTTCTGTTCGGACTGTACCTATCTATAGGTCTTTTCTGTGTCTATATTTGCTACTGGTAGCTATTGATATGTAATAGGGATCCTACGGCTATTAGAGTTTTTGATGAAGCTCTCTAGTCTCTCGGGTAACCCTGCGTGGTGGACCTATGTTTGTTCTGGTTTTGGTTGTCGCACTCTTACGTAGCCTAGCTTTTCACAGTCCATGTCTCCTCTGGCTTAAAGTTAGCTCGTCAAGTAACAGGTTTTGGCATTATATGGCTGATGCTCTCAGGCCTTTGTACTCTTTTGTAAATCTCTGGTTCTTGATATAATATATTGATACTGACTTACCAAAAAAATAAAATTAAATGAATATTATTATTATTATTAAAAAATGAATAGGATATAACTCTCAATCATTTATAACTTTTGTTAAATTTTTCAAATTTTAAATATGAGATTGAATTATGTAAAACTTTAAATTCAGCTCTATATATATTAAACTTTATATATATATATATATATATATATAATTTGGATTATATATTTATATTTTTCTCAAAATCATATAATATTAAGTACATCAATATGTAACATGGAGGATTTAGTTTTAAATATATGGTGAACTTCTAATATAGCAATGTTTGAGTGTATCTTTTTGTTTTATTTTTTGGCTTATAATAAAATTGTGAAATAATAATATCATGAGAATATTAATGTTTGCGGTATTTATGCGAGGTTTGGATGCATTTTTATTTTTATTAGTTTATGGGGTGTTTTCTTTTTCTTTTTAAAATTTGAGTAATTTTTTTTTTTTTTTAATATATGCATTGCTTTTGTTTACGTAAATTTATAATAAAATCTCATAAATAATATACCTGTGTTGGGATATTTTTTAAAAATGTATACTTATTCTTTGCTTATATAATTTTATGACAACACTTTATAAGTAACACCAATTTGTTGGATTGTCATCTATGGCCAAGATTTATATATTTTTTATTTGAAATATATCATATTATTTTAATTTTTTTGTTTGAAAAGTGAAATTTATAATTAAAATTTTGTAATAGTCTAGTATTGTGATGTGAGTTATTTATATAGTTTTATATGTAATTTTTTGTACCCATGCTAAGGTAATTAATGAATATATTGATGAATATTTCACGATTGTTGTTGTCAAATATGTGTAGATCAATTTATCCATCGTATTTAGATGGTCTTGGTATCTACAATTTTGTAGTAGTTATAATTGAAGGGAGGGAATTATCCATTATATTGAGATGGTCTTAGTATCCATTCTTTTTTAGTGGTTAACATTGAAGGGAGGGAATTTTTATGATGGATTAATCTATGCCTCATGTATTTAGATGGGCTTGGTATCCTCAATTTTGTAGTAGTTACAATTGAAGGGAGGGAATTATCCATTATATTAAGATGGGTTTACTATCCACACTTTTGTAGTGGTTAACATTGAAGAGAGGGAATTTTTATGATGGATTAATCTATGCCTCATCTAAGTAAAATCATCAACATGGATTTGGAAATATTTGTCTCTATTTAATCACATTGTAACATACAAGCCTTTAATCTCCATTGATATGTAATTGTATTCAATTATCTTAATGATGCTTGTATAAGAAACTAAATGAAAATGGATGGAAATATCTAAATGACCCATATATGGGGAGCCAAGAGCTTAAAACACCCAAAGAGAAGATAAAAATACAAAAAACACAAAAAGAAGCATTTTATTAAAATAAAGAATTTTTTTCCAGCTACAATGTGTGGACCAATATGCCCTTTTACAAAATGAGGCCCAAATTTATAGCCTTGTGGTTACAATACCATGGGTAATTAGCATCAGTGAATACCATGCTTAAATAACATGGCTAACTATCATGGGTGGATGTGACTTTCCATTCATATCATTCCTCCCTCCTTAGGAAGCAATGGTACCCACTGCATAGAGTTCCCTCCAAAGAAGCTTTTGTTGAACATGAGCCAATGAAGAGAAGGTTTTTGTTTGGTTGACCCATAACCATGCGTTTGTGGATGATCCATAACCATGGTTTTGTGGATAACCCATAACCTTCATGAACGAATACATGAGGATATAAACACTTGTAAAGCTTATGAGCCAACTGTGATATTGGCATTGTGCGATATAGTAGATGGAATCTGATGGTAAGGTTTTCATGTGGTTGACCCATAACCGTGGGTTTGTGGATGACCCATAATCATGACGGATCAAGATATGAGGATAGAGATACCCTATAATATTTGTTGGCCAACCCTGATGTTGACAGTATGCAACCTAAAAAATGGACTTTAGTGACAAAGGTTTTTTGTTGCTGATCCATAACCGTGGTGAGATAGTTTCCTTGCTAATTTTCCTATTAGAAATATCGTGCCTTATATTTTTAAATTCTCATTATCCAATGACATGTTGTAAAGGCTTCCTCACAGTGCTCAAGCTTCACATTTGTGATTCCCATTCCTGTGATTTGATAGTCTCACTGTGACATTACCTTGACATTAGGAGGGATATGTATCCCAAAGTGTGCTTCAATATAATCAATAAAGATATCCCAATCACTATGGGAATCCCTAACTAGAAAATGCATAGCTAAAACGGTGGAATACATAGTTGTAACATGCCTAGTCTATATTGAAAATAGATAATGTATAAATAGGTATGATTCATGAAGGATGCAAACTATTGTTAGCTAGCTAAACGAGTATTATTCATATGAATGTAAAATTCTAGTAACATTTGAGCTTAACATCCCACAAACATCATGTATCTCTTGCGTATAATTTCCATTATTTCCATTTCCATCATAAACATTCGATGACTTATTATCAAACTTCCAATCCTAAATTGATGATTTTTTCTTTTCTATAGTAAAAAATATAACCTGAAAAGCCATATTTTTTCATGGCACTTTATAAAATCATAGGCCATGGTTCTGATGAGAAATCATGTTGACCATAGAGGACCTTCTTAAAGTTCCCTTTTTTGTTTTCTACCAAAGATTAAAGAACTCCATTCAATAGAATCAATAGAATGCAGATAATAAATCTAATATTCCCCACACCATCTTCAGGAGCATAATGCTTGTAGAAAACCTCACAAACTATATAGTAATTGTTGTACACAATATCACTAAATGTCTCTCCTAGTCTAAAGAAGAAAGAGAGGCAAAAATTTGTGGCCTTGAGAGGGAAATTATTATCTTAGTTGAGAAGAAGGAAATTATCTAGTTTGAGATCATGGTGAAAAATTCCCATGGAATGACAGGTATGGATGACCTGGACAATGGTCCTGGAGAGCAAGTCTACAACCCTCTCAGTGTAGTGGACCTTGGAAATGATATGATAAAAAATCTCCATGCTGACATAGAGATCCATGATGTGCTTGAACTACTACATATCCTCATAGGTTCCCTTGAGACCAACTATAGTGGGTTGCCTCATCATGTGGGGCATGATGAATAACTCCCTCCTCACATCCCCGATGTCATCCTTGCTCACCAACTTCTGCTTCACAATGGTATTGCATGGGAATTCCTTGTCGATCACCTTTTGCATGCACAAGTGGGTTACACCTAATTTCCCACGCTTGAACATGTAGGTCAACTAGATTTCCTACATGCAGAACCCTAGCAGAGGCTCATCTAGCTTCCTATTGACGAACCTTGGGAAAAGCACCAACATTTTTTATGCTTCTATGTGGGTCTCTAGAGTGTATTTGCGAGGATGATTTTTAGAAGGTGGAGGTGGATTAAATGATTGGGGAGGAGAAGCAAGACCAATGGTGAAACTATTACCACTTCTATATTTAAAGTAAGTTTGTTGGAACTCAATGAATTTAGAACAAAACCACTAACACAGTTATTTTCAATATTCAAATATGTCTATGGGATATTGGAAAGAACATTAACATAAACATTAAGGTATTTATTTTGCAAATATAGCACACTGAGACTCGAAAATGAGCTAAAACATTGGGGTAGATTTTGAGTCCAAGTATTGAAGGATAGATCTAGAGTAGAAAGGCTAGATATTTGTCCAAATAAATCTTTGATCTAAACTAAACATTTATTGTGACTCACCTCCAAATCTGTGAAACTAGCCATGTTCAAAATTGAATATGGTATAGTGCCACTAAGGCCATTCCTAGCAAGGTCTAACTCCTAAAGTTTCTATGGAAGTGCATAAGGAATGTTTCCATGAATGCTATTGTTACTACAATCCAAGGTTGTCAATGATGAAAGGTCTGAAAGTTGGTAATATAATTAGCCTGGAAATCCCATGCATAAACTAACCTAACCTAAACTAGATTACCTAGTTTAGCCTAAACAAGGTTAACCTAACCTAAACTTGCCTAGCCTAGTCTACCTTATTGTACCCTATCCTACCTTAGGGTAACCTACCCTATCCTATATTTTCCTAGGTTAGCCTAGCCTAGCGTACCTTACCGTACCCTACCCTACCCTACCCTAGCATAACCTAATCTAACTAGCAAAAACTAGCCTTGCCTATCCTACGCCAACCTAAACTAGCTTAGCCTAAAATAATCTAACCTAACCTGGCATAAAATAGATTAGATAACCTTTAATAAACTAGAATGGCCTAGCCATACATATACTAGCCTAATATAATAGACATGGGTTAAACGTTCATGTAATAAAAGTTAATAAAAGAAAAAAATAAGACCATGATTAAGGGACACTTATTCCAAGATGAATGTTGGGAAAAAAAGTCTAGCAGGTGTTCATTTTAGTTTGTTATGGCTAAGGAAATTGGAAAAGGTAATGAATAAGGATTTGGAAAGGAAAAGAGGGATTATTGGCATTTTATTTATGAAAGTAATGGAAAATAGGAGAAAAGGAAGGTAAAAGGTCACAGGTTGCATGTGAGGAGGAAAATAAAGGAAAATAATGGAAGATGAAGAAAGCATAGGCCCAATTAATAAAAAGGCTTTTGAGGATTAGTTGAAAACATTTTTCTCATAACTTTGGTTAGTTCATCTTTTATCAGTTTAGTTTTGGAGCTCTCTCTCTATTCTCTCTCTCTCTCTCACCCTTAGAGACTTAGAGTTTTCTTGGAGCATTTAACATTGAACCGGGAAAGGGGAAAGTATGGAAACGAAGGACAAGGAAAGGGAAGGAAATAAAAGATCAAGTGAGGAAGAGCAAGATCAAGTAGATTCAACCAGAATACTTGTATGTAACATATTTCATGTGTGATTTCCTAGATGGTTGGGACATGCATGGATTTTTCATGTTGGTATTTGGCTCTCTTATTGTCAGTCGCATGATTTTGTCGAGTTTTGATAGTCATTGATAGCCTTGCCTTTCAGTTTCTAGATATCCATGATGTGATGGGATTGATATCGGTTTTGATCTTTTGAATTATTGGATGGTTTTCAGAATCGGGGGCAGAGGTGGTCTTAGGAAATTCCCAAAGGGATAAGAATCCCTTGACAAATTTTGGCAGGATACATGGTGAATCCTGAGGGTGGTGTCTTGGTTTAGGGCCTTCTGATCCGATGTGGATTTCGGTAAACTCCTAGAGACAAGGTGACGAAAAATATCTCAAGGATAGTGATGGATTGTGGAGGCATTCCACGCTCAGTTCAATTTTGTGATTAGGGAATCGATTTAGGTGTGATCATGATATGGTGAGGGTGGAGGTGATTTAACCTCTAGTTTCCCTTGGTTTTTTTTGGACTGGTTTATCCATGAGATCTCAGATTCATGCTTGGAATATGGCACGGGGGTGACTAGCTGAAGAGATATTTTTTCTCAACCATGTCTATGATTGGGTGGTACGTGGAAGTCCCAAACCTCGTCAGTTATTTCCTATCTTTAATAAAAATTAAGTTCTATTTCTTTTGTACTTATTAATGTTTAGATTTTATGGTTTTTATATCACTATTATTTCCATGGTTTTATGATGTTTATAAGCATGGTTATTTGACGGTTCAAGTCATGATTATTTCATGTATTTACTTTTAAATGTTAAAATAATGGATGCAAGACCTAATTGATGTCATATCAATTCAAGGAAGAGGGTGGCGATCATTTGTGTAATGTATCATAAGATTTTTCAGTTATTCATGCTGTCTCTTGTATCCTATACCTATAGTTTTCATTGATGCAAGTGTTTTTGAGTCCTGGTTGGGGGTACTAAGGCCTAGTCCCAGAGTCAGTTTTTGGTTCTTTGACATTTTCATCATGTGTTTGATGGATTCTAGAAGCTATAATAATTTTTTCATAGTATCCGAGATTTTGGGCTTAAAAAGTGCCATAAATCACGCTAGTGCTAGCACAGGTTTGGGTAAAAGAGTCCCTGGATGCTTGCATGGCTATGTTGTGGGAGTGCCCAGAGCCTCCCAAATGCACCCTTGCCCATATAAAGGGAGTGTCTGGGGTTTTCTTTCATCAAAATTCAGTGAGAGCCGGGGACAAGCTAGGTGGATGACTCTGATAGCCTCTGGGGTTCCTATAGTAGGTAGAGGAGGTCTATGTAATGGTTTTCCGCTTTGATTCCAATTCCTTAAAGTGACCAAGTAGGTTGATTCTAATCATAGCTTCCCCTCATCTCATGTTTTCCCTGGCTAACCAATTACTTGGGTAGATGTGAAGGGGTGTGTGTGTTATAAGTGGTATCAAAGCGTGGTTGAACTATCCTTGGGTGGTGTTTGGCTTATTTTCTCTTTGTCTGATATCTGATACCACATGTGGTATTAGAGTAGGTTCCACTCTCTTTTGGAAAAATATGACGTTATCATGGTTAAGGTTGTCATGTATGAAGTCATTGCATGTATTTTATGTCATCGTGATTCTATTGGTATGTTATTATGTTGATTTGTTGGCCTAGATAGATCACGATATGTAGATCATGTGAGTGAGGTTGTTGCATTAGGCCTCAAGGTAAGAGAAGATCATCATCCAGGTTATTTTTTTGGCATGCAGGTATGTGGTTAATGGTTGGTATAAGAATTAGGGTTCCTTATATACATGTTTGTCATTTTTTTGTTGTTATGGTTACATGCATGGTAGATGTTAGTGAATTAGTGTGGTCATATGAACATGTGAAGAATGCTCTTAGCGTGTTGTTATATGAATTGTTGTTGATGTTTTATGTTAGTTAACCTAATGATTATATTATATGTTGTTGATAAGTATGTTATATGTTAACTTTTTGTTGTTATATGTTTGTTAACTTGAAAATTAGGGTTATTGCATTAATATATTGATGTTATATGTATCGTGTTGGTTTGGATTGGTCTGTGTAGATGATTATGGATATGACATTAAGGTATCAGTTAATATATTGTGATATTATGCCATATAATCTAGGATGGTTGTGTATGTGTGATTTTTATGCATGCACGACAATTGTTTATGAACATATGAGATGAACATGTTAGTTGTTACTCTTATGGATATCATGAACTTATTTATGATTGATTTGATACATTGTGAAATTATATCATGCTAACTAGATTGATTGTGCACACAAGATAGTCTCCCCTGAGATGGATTAAGGTATGAGTTTTCTTATGTCGTCTATTTGGTTTATCTAGGATGTTATGTTTACATGTTATTTGAACGTTTGACTAATTGCATGATATGAATATGTGATTGAAATATTGCACAAATGAATGGTCTTATTTTAAGATGGTTGTACTAACGGATTATGTGCTGAGACAATTGATATGTACCTGAGTGTAAGTGTGTCCTAGTTGTAGTATTATGACTTTGACTATTATTTGATTATGACATGGTTGTTATTATTGGAAAAGGTTGATTTCAAATTGATAGATATGGTGTATTGATATTTGGAACATGTCATTGACATGTGGAAGCAGTTGTAGGGAAAAATGTTTGGCATTAGCATGAAAAGGTAATAGTTGATTTGTTTATATAACTAACAGTTGGGTAACGTGACAGTGCATAGTTAGATTCATGTGCAGTAAGGTAATGGTAAAAGAAAGGAATAGGGTAATAATTCCTATGGAAATGGTTGGGAACCACAATCCCAGATGAATGAGTGCTTTGTATGGAAACATGAAGTCTTCTTAACCCTAATCTTGTTTGGGATTAATTGGACATGTGATATATTTATGAACATGCATTTGATAGGTATAAAAGTTTGTTTCTAGTTATGGTTGGATTCGTCGAGGAATTGGAGTTCCTTGAGAGATGATATATGTATGTGTTTAGATACAAGGCACTGTGCCTCACATAACAAAGTAAGGTAATTGATATATTGTATGTTTATACTATACACTGAAAATTATGTGTTTATGGCGGTATGATGCAGGGGATTGCATGAAAAAATTTTCTGTCATGAAATATTTAAAAAGGCTAGGGTTCATATTTCCCTTGGAAGCTCTGGGAACCATGGGGATTGAATCATGGTGTTTATTGCTAATTTTATGCTTTCAGTCTTTGTGATTTTTTTGTTCTTGATTTGTAGTTTTTTTATGTTTGGTACATGATCATGCCACTTTGTTGCGGTGTGGTATTGATTTTGGTTTTTCATGTCCTTCCTCTTGTTTATTTCTTGTTCTTTCCTTTTGTTTGAGAGTTTTGGGAATTATTTGGGAAGGAGGAAAGTTAATGGAGATTGGGGAGAGTTGAATGAAACCCAACATGTGATGTAAGACTCAAATGAAGATCATTGCAGGAGTAAGGATATTTGAAGGCAAGAGTATGATAGTGAATTCGATTAGTTGGGTCCATTTGTGTAAACGGATGGTGGCAGGAAAATCATGATAAATGTAATCAAGTAAGGTAAATTGAATATACTTCTAGCATCATATGCCTTCGCTATGTTGGGAAATATTGTTCTCAATGTTGTGCATACTATGAACGCATAAAGGGAGTTGTCTTAAACTTGAGCTTATGCTATCTGGTAATGTTGTGATCATGATTATGATAATGTCTAGATATGTATATATTCATGTATGTATGTCCTTTTCTGATGAGATCATGATTGGTTTATATTGATGTTTATGTATGCAAATATGTATGTATGTATGTATGTATGTATGACGTTGATTGACAGGGTCATTATGATTTCTTTCTGCTGGTATTCACATGTATATATGTATGTCATTGTCTGATAGGGTCATCAAGAATCATTATCATGGAGGAATGATTGATTATGTAGGTGAATGGCATGAAGAGGTTCTTGGCTTATGAGGAATCAATTGGGAATAATAAGCCTGACATATCTACAAGGTCAATATCATATGGGTGTGATTTGATATTATGTGATTATACTATTTATGTGTATGTTATGGCAGGTAATTTTGAGGGCTACATCAACGGAATGAAAACAGTGTGATATGCCGCATGTTGTAGCATGCATGCATAATAGAGAGATACTAGGAGAAAAATTAGTTTGTGGGTCAATGTGTGTAGTACTAGTGTTGTATATAAGTTGTACATGTTTCACCTGTGATGTTATGTACATACAGTGTTGCGTATATATGTTGTTGTGTGTATATTGCATATGCAGTGCTAGGTATAGATGGTGTTATGTACATGTTGGATATGAGGTGGTCTGTACATATCATATTTTGTGCATGTTGGCTATACGGTGTTGTGTGCAAATGGTGTTGCACACATGTTGGATATGTGGTTATTTGTACATATAGTGCTATGTACATGTTTTATATGTAGTGCCATGTACTAATGGTGTTGTGTGCATGTTATGCATATGGTGCTATGTACATATGGGGTTGTGTACATGATTGTACATGTGGTGTTATGTGCATATGGTGTTGTGTACATGTTTAACATGTGGTGTTGTGTGAAGGTGGTGTCGTGTACATGTAGTGGATGTGGCACTGTGTACATGTGATGTCGTGTACATGTCATGCATATGGTGTTGTGTACATGTGGTATTGTATACACATTGTACATGTGGTGTGGCGTACATTTGGTGTTGTGTACACGTTGTGTAGGTGGTGTCATATACATGTGATGTTGTGCACACATTTTGCAGGTAGTGTTGTGTACAGGTGGTACAATGTACATGTTGTGCATATGTTATTGGTATACATGTAGTATTTTGTGCATGTTGTACATGTTGTATTGCAAGCATGTAGTACTTTTTATGTGCATGGTGTAGTCAAGGTATCATGACATCTATGTTCATTGTGTTGTACGCCGAAGGTAGGTGTATGTATTTTGTTGTATTGTACACCAGATCTAGGTGTATATGTCGTATGCCGTATGCGGGTGTATGCGTTGTGGTGTACTTTGTGTGTATGTGTATGTGATTGAAGAGAAACAAGGGCTTTGGCTGTTTGTCGGGTGTGGCCACTGATCTGGTGCGTGTACAAAAGAACAAAGGAAAAAGTAAGGGTCGATGAAGGATAAATATCAGTATTTTATTTCAATCTTGTTATGCATATGATCTATTATTTTGACTCATGATGGTTACATGTGATTTATGATTATGGTTTATGGTTATTTCATGTTATTCATGATTTTAATTTATGATGGTTACGTTTTGAGTTAATGACATGTGATATTTTTATACATGATGATTTGATCAAATAACTAGTTTGACTTGTTCTGATATGAAGTGAATAGAATTGCAAGTGTACCGTATTGATGAGCTACCAATGAAGTATGATGTGAATTTATTTCAATTTACTTTGAATCTAATGATAGTTATGTGCTTGGTAAAGGAAGCACGAAAATCCTGGTTGGATGGTTGAAACTGATTGCAATAATTAGCAGCAACAACACAAGGAATTAAAAACAACTAGTAGTATGCTCGTAAAGCACTTGACGAGCAAGGCCATTGTGGGATCTTGGTACCCAATAGTGTCCATTTATTTAAATGAGCATGTTATGACTGGTATGATGGTTGAGGCAGGTATATGCCTTGGTTTCTATATCTTCTGATGTGAGGAGTCCTTGCCAAGGGATGGATTGCCCAGGATAGGGGATGTCAGAGAACTTCAAAGGTTAGTGACTGCATGGAAGGGGATTACCAAATTTCCCGAGGGATTGTGTTGCAGAGAAGGGAATGTTGGGGATGGATTTTTTTTTTTCATTAGCATTGCGAGATGGAATCAGATGCACATTGGGAGTGTGCCCTAGAACAATGATCCGGTAAATTTTCACTGAAAGAAAAATTGGCACAAGATTATACCGTTGGACATTGAATGCAGCTTTGGATTTGATAGTGGATTTTGGACTTCTTAGGAACGAAGTGAATCCCAGTACTACTTTGAGGGTGGAGGTGTCAGCATATGGATTCCTTTGTTGCAGATACATGTCTTGTATCATTTTATTTTTTGGTTGAGGAAATGTGCTTGTGTATATGTGTATTTTATTGTAAATATTGTATCGAGCTAGATTTATAAAGATCCATAGACATTATGGTTGCATATATGGATTTCATTGTAAATACTAAAATGAGTTTTGTTATAAAGCTCAATAGGTAGTATGTTTTATTTTCAACAGTTTTCTAGTTTATAGGTGTGATTGAACAGCGAGGGTGGAATTACCCAAGCGGGAGGGTTCTGTAACAAACCTGAGTTAAAATTTAATTTAATAAAAATTAATAGAGGAAACCAACAAGACCTCAATTAAGGGACACTTATTCCAAGTTTAATGTTGAGAAAAAAACATCCTAGTGGGCGTTCATTTCATTTTGTTATGGATAAGAAAATTGGAAAAGGAAATGACTAAGGATTTGGAGACGAAAAGAGGCATTATGGGCATTTTATTTATGAAAATAATGGAAAATAGGAGAAAAGGAAGGTGAAAGGTTACAGGTTGCATGTGAGGAGGAAAATGAAGAAAATAGAGGCCTAATTGATAAAAAATCTTATGAGGATCAATTGGCAAGATTTTTCTCAGACCTTTGGTCAGTTGAGGTTTTGTTAGTTCATTTTTGGAGCTCTCTCTCTATTTTCTCTCTCTCGCACTCTTAGACAATTAGAGTTTTCTTAGAGCATTTCAACATTGGACCAAGAAAGGGGAAAGTAAGGAAAGGAAGGACAAAGAAAGGGAAGGAAAGAAAAGGTCAAGAAAGGAAGAGTAGGATCAAGCAGATTCAACAAGAATAATTGCAAGTAACATATTGCATCTATGATTTCCTAGTTGGTTGGGCCACACATGGCTTATGCATGTTGGAATTTGGTTCTCTTTTTGTCGATGGCATGGTTTTTCAAGGTTTTGACAATGGTTTTCAATCTTTCCTTGATATTTTCCAGATAGCCATGGTGTGATGGGATTGATCTTGGTTTGGAGCTTTCGAATTCCTGGATGGTTTTCGAAATCCAGGCCAGAGGTGGTCTTAGGAAATTCCCAAAGGCCTAGGAATCCCTTGACCAATTTTAGTGGGACACACGGTAAATCCGGAGGGTGGTGTCTCAATTTAGGGCCTAGTGATCCGGTGTGGATTTCGATAAATGCTGAGAGACAAGGAGATGGAAAATTCCTCAAGGATAGTGATGGATTCTAGAGGCATTCCAAGCTTGGTTCGATTTTTTGATCAGGGCATCAATTTAGGTGTGATCACGGTATGGTGAGAGTGGAGGTGGTTGAACATATTGATTCCATTGGTTTTTTTTGGATTATTTTATCCATGAGATCCCACATTCATGCTTGGAATATGGCACTAGGGTGGATGGCTGAAGAGAGATTTGGCTCAACCATATTTATGGTCGGGTGGTATGTGGAAGTCTTAAACCTGGTCGGTTATTGCCTATGTTTAATAAAATCTAAGTTCTCTTTCCCTTGTAGTTATTATTCTATGGATTTAATGATTATTATATCACTATTATCTCCATGGTTTGACGTTCGTTATAGGAATGGTTATGTGACTGGTTCAAGTAATGGATGAAAGACCTAATTGATGTCATATCAATTCAAGGAAGAGGGTGGTGATCCTTATTGTAATGTATCATAAGAGTTTTCAATCATTGATGCTCTATCTTGTATCCTTGACCTATAGATTTCATTGATACCAAGTGTTTGAAAGAATGTCAGTCCTAGTTGGGGATGGTCTGGCCTAGTCTTGGAGTCAGTTTTTGGTGCTTTGCCATTATTGTCATGCATTTGATGGATTCTAGAGCTATAGGAAGTTTTGGGCAGTGTCCAAGATTTTGGGCTTAAAAAGCGCCATAAATCCCACGGATGCTGGCACAAGTCTAGGTAAAAGAGTTCGTGGATGCACACATGAATATGCGGTGGGAGCGCTCATACTATCCCAGATGCACCCTTGCCCATATCAAGAGAGCGTCTAGGGGTTTTATTCATTAAAATCTAGTGGGACCCAACAACAAGTCATGTGGATGACTAGGATAGCCTCTCGGGTCCTGTAGCAAGTACAAGAGGTCTGTGTTGTGGTTTTCCACTTCAATTCCACTTCCTTAAAGTTACCAAGGAGGTTTAGTCTGGTCATAACTGACCTTTATCGCATGTTTACCCTGGTTGACCAGTTACTTGGGTAGATGTGAGGGCAGATGTACGTTACACCTAAACTAGCCTAGCCTAGCCTACTATATCCTACCATGTCCTACCTTAGCATAGCTTCACCTAGCGTAACCTAGCTTAATCTAGCCTAACATAATGTACACTAGCGTAGCCTAAAGTAACTTATTTTAATGTATCCATACCTATTCTAGTCTAACCTAACCTAACCTAAAATAGCCCAGCATCGCCTAGCCTAGTCTAGCCTAAACTAGTGTAGCCTATCCTAGCCTTGCATAAACAAACCTAGCCTAGCTTAGCCTAGCTGAGCCTAAAGTAGCGTACTTTAAACTAACCTAGCCTAGCCTAGCCTAAACTAGCATAAGATTTCCTAGCCTAACCTACCTAAGCCTAGCCTAACCTAGAATAAACAAGGAAAACTTAAATTAGCGTAGCCTAACCTAGCCTAAACTCATTGAAACTAACCTAGACTAAACTAGCCTAACCTGAGCTAGCCTAGCCTATCATAAAGTAACCTAGACCCTAAATCTAAATAGATTTTATAAATACACATCCCAAATGAAAATAAAAGCAATCCACAAAAAAATAGTAAACATAAGCAATAAATTTATTATGAAAATTAAAGAATACGAATATATGTCTATTAAAAAAATATTTTACATATAAATATCTAAATAAAAACATAATATAAATTCTGTAATAAAATAATTATTGAATAAATTTTCAATGTACATTAAAAACATATATAAAAAACAATTTCTCATTCAATTAATTAAATAATAAATTTATAAAAATAAATAAATACAATAATAAAAGAAACATATATTTTAACATTATCTTATAAAATATAATAATATTCAAGAAAATATAATAATAAGAATATTCAAAAAAATAAAAAATAAAAAAGTGAGGATATTGAAACGGAGTTGTCTACGGAGATGGAGGAATTGCCTAGATGGTCAAAATTGGCATCTGGGCTATATATATATATATATATATATATATATATATATATATATTTTATTTATTTATTTCAGTTTTTAGCCATTGAATCATGTTTTTGATGGTGAAAATGGATTCAGCACCATCAAAAACCTCTAGGCACCCAAAATATTGAAGTTTGATAGCTATAACCTCGATTTACAAAAATCTCTGCAAGATTTTCTTAAAATCTTACCAGAATTTCCATGATTTTCAGAAAAAAATGCAATCTAATTAAATTACAACTATTAAAACCACATATATTTTTTTAAATGGAAGTATTTTATTAAAAACGGATTCTTATATAAAAAGGTAATGAAACATTTATGAAAAAAAAATTCGTATTTCATGTCAGTAAATAAAACTATATAAACAATAAATAAATAGGTTATATGTAAAATATAAAAAATATACGATAGTTATAAAATTAAAATATAAATAATATAAAATATTCAAAATATTTCCATCACAAAATACAATCATCATTTAGTATTAAAAAAACAATTCGACAAAAATCATGAAGTTACTGAAAAAGTTACAGTGCGAAATAAATTAAAAGAGAGTGCATATGGGTTATTTCTTAATATATTGCCTATAAAAGATGGTGCAAATGGGTTATTTCTTAATATCTTGCGTATATGAGTGTAAAAGCAATGGAATTCAAGGGTGTGAAAATAATAATAAAAATAATAACAATTTTACTTCATTTACTAAAAATAATAATTATTTGCATTTGAAGGCAATAAATTCTATATAGACACAAAAAGAAAATTCTATATTCACACACGCATGAGGCTTGAACCTTAAAAATATAGTTCAAAGAATATTGTGTCTCTCGAAATGTTTTTTATGATAATATTTAAAAATATATTTGAAAGAATATCGAGTGTGCTGAAATGGATTTTATTAGAATATTTGAAATCAGGGGCCTAAGAAGGTGTGAGTGATAAATACGAATACACCCGAACACCAGCGAGATAATAATAAATGGAGAGGGTGGCTCGCTTTTATTCTAGATTGCTATGTCCCTACCTAGACTATAGGGGTCGATGAGCATTTAACCATTATTAAATTGCTTCGACTCGCTATTGTATTCACTATTTACCTAATGTTTTAGCAAAAGTATTTGATCAAATTTGATCAAATCAATTTTGATAGTAAGTTTTAATTTGGACTTTTCATTGTAGGAAAAATTGTATGACTTTATTAAAACTTTTTTAAATTTCTTTTGAATGCTAATTTAATGTTAGCTTGTATTTAGCATTACTCGATAAACATTTAATGTTTTCTTTCTTCACTGCAATATACTTATATCCAAAGCAATGGAGCTTCATGGCAAGCTGCATGTGAAGCATGGCCTCGCCTGAGTTCGAGGTGAAAAATGTGTCAGCCACTAAAGAAGGACATATGAGGCCCATAAAATAGCACGAAGTTAACTGCAATCCCTACGATGTAAGGCCTTGTGAGTTTAGCCTTGTGAGTTTAGGCCCTAAAAAACGGCCCCCCAACTTCTTTTTCCTGATAACGATAACAAGTTGGTCGTGAACATGCATCAACCTATTGAGTGGATCGCTTGTTGGCTCGACAATACACGTTCATTAAGGATCTAAAGCCTGCAATCCCAAGCACTAGAATAAGACCAATGTTTAAAGCCTCATTTTCCAAGGATCATTGTGGATGTTGAGGGTTGAGGGTCTAAAGCTTGCAATTCGAAGTTCCTAGACGAACTCCAGTGTTTAAAGCCTGTTATTCCAAGCAAGTCCAGTGTTGAAAGGCTCCCTGTTTTCCTTCTAATGATAATGAGTTGGTCGTGAAGGTGCATCAACCTATCGAGTGGATCGCTTGTTGGATCCTTAATACACCTTCATTAAGGATCTAAAGCCTGCAATTCCAAGCACTAAAATAAGACCAACGTTTAAAGCCTTCTATTCCAAGGTTCGTTGTCGGAAGTTGAGGGTTGAGGGTCTAAAGCCTGCAATTCGAAGAACTAGACGAAGTCCAAATTTTAAAGCATGTTATTCCAAGTAAGTCCACTGTATAAAGCCTTCCTGTTATTCCAAGCACTAGACATGGTGAAGTTGCTTCGAGGGGTTTAGCCCCTATATGGCACAAGATCAAGTGGGGTACAAACCAGCCTTAGGTCACAATTATTCCAACGTCATCAGAAAGCGAAAACACTGGGTGATAATCTTGTGCTTTATTGGCATAAAAAAAAGAAAGCACTGGCAAGTACGATTGTGCTCTATTTCTAAATGTTTATGTGCATCTCGTACCTGAATTCATGACATTACGTGCATCTTCTGCTTCATTTAAGAATGTTTATGTGCATCTCCTACCTGAATTCATGACATTCTGTGCATCTCCTACCTCAAGTCATGAATATGAATGTTCCTTACAGTGGGGTGAAGAGCCCCTTTTTTTTCCAGGATAAATATCTTAACAGAAAATTCAAAGCAAGAGTTAATGGGATTTCAACAAAATTAACAAAAATTGTTAATTTCAGCTAAATATCTGAAGAGAAAATTCAAACTAAGAATAATGGGATCTCTAAATTAATAGAAATTGTTCTTGAGAGACTTACCGTTCCTGCGATGACATTTTTACTTCAGAAAGTTTGTTTCTGATCCCAAGCGATGACCCTTTCCGAATGAATGTGGAGTGTTATTAATATTCTATTCGCCATCTTTCTGCATGTCAACCATCATTGCGTCGAGAGGCGCATTCTACAGCCCAATATGACCTTGATGTGTAAGTATGTCCGAAGCCAAAAAAAAATGTCGGCTTGAACAATAGCTTACATAAACATATAAATGAACAATTAAAAATTTATTAAAAATAAATTTAAACGATATAAACTTAAAATATGAAGAGTTTACGAACACTCAAAAAAGAGATATGGTAAATACGTAAAAATATAAAAAAACCATAGGTATGGTAAATAAATAAAAGCTCTTTTTATATTACTCAGGAGGTATGGTAAATAAATAAAAATATAAATAAACTAGAGGTATGGTAAATAAATAAAACCGATTTTTATATTTACTCAATAAACCACTTTATATTTACAAAAACTCAAAAACATGTTTTATTTAGGTGAGGCCTATGGGAAAAATTATTATTAATACCATGGGCCAAATACCATGGGAACAATTATTAATAATACCATGGGCAAATACCATGGGCCAAATAATATATTTATAAAATAGGTATGGCAAATAAGTAAATATAAAATAGGTATAAAGAGGTAAGGTAAATAAATAAAAATATATCAAATACGATTAGAAATCAAGATGTAATTATATATGAAGTATAAGGGTAAAATACCATGGACCAAATTATTATTAATACCATGCAAAAAAAACATTATTAACCCTAACATTAATATAAAAATATTAATATATTAAATTAGTATGTTTAGATTAATAGAATATTGAATTTATTATATTGTAATATATATTAATATATCATGATATAAAAATAAAGGTGGAGAAATAGGGGGAGTGACAAGGGAGATATGGAGATAAATTGAAGGAGAAAGGAGAAGAGGAATGAAGAGAGAGAGAGTGAGAAGAGTGAGAGAGTTAGAGAAGGGTAAGAGAGGGAGAGGGAGACATAAAGATGGAGGTGGGAGAGAGATAAGGAGAGAGGGAGGGAGAATGAGAGAGGATTGGAGGGTAGAGAGTGAGAGAGAGAGAAAGAAGGGGGAAGGGAGAGGGAGGTAGGAGAGAAAGGGAGAGAGAGAAAGGATGAGAGGTGGAGGAGAGGAGGAGGGATAGAGAGATGGAGCTGGAGGCGAAGCGAGGAAAGGAAGAAGAAATACATAGAGAGGGAGTGACAAGGGAGAGATGGAGAGAGAGTGTGTATTCTTATGGGTGGGGTAAAGATACATAGGAGTGATGGAGACAAGGGGGGGAGAAGGAGAAAGGAGGAGTGATGGAGAGAATGGGGGAGAGAAGGATAAAGGGATAGAAATAGTAAGATAGTTGTAGAGTGAGATAGAGTGATGGGGGAAGAGAGAGGATTGGAGGATAGAGAGAGAGAGAAAGAAAGAGAGCCGGGGGGTCAAATAGAAGGAGGTGAGAGAGGGAGGGATAGAAATATGGATTTGGAGGGGGAGAGAGGGAGGGATTGAGAGATGGAGAGAGAGAGATATGGGGGAAGAGAAAGGGAGGTAGGAGAGAAAGGGAGAGAGAGGAAGGAAAGGAGAGGGGACTTGAAAGAGAGGAGGAGAGAGGGGAGGAGAGAGGGAGGGATATAAATATGGATTTGGAGGGGGAGAGAGGGAGGGATTGAGAGATGGAGTTGGATGAGGAGAGAGGGAGGGAAGAATAAATACATAGAGAGTGAGTAGTGGAGAGAGAGGGGGAGTGACAAGGGAGAGATGAAGAGGGAGTGTGTATGTTTTGGGGTGAGATAAAGAGACAAACAAGGAGATATGGAGAGAAGGGGGGAGAGAAGGAGAGAGAGAGGCATATGGTAACAAAGTTGGAAGGTGAACTTAGAGAGAGAGAGGGGGGGGGGGAGAGAAAGGAAGAGAGAGAGTGAAGAGAGGTAGGGAAAGAGATATGAAGATGGAGAGGGAGAGAGGGTGAGGTAAGGATAAAGACATAGAGGGTGAAAGGTGGAGAGAGAGAGAGAGGGAGTGATAAAGAAGATGGGGAGAGAGGGAGAAAGGGTAGCAGGAAGGAAGAGAGATAGAAGCGAGAGAGAGAGAGAGAGAGAGAGAGGAGGAGGAGGAGGAAGAGGGAGTGATAGATAGATATATAGATTGGAGAAAGAGAGTTTATGTTTTGGAGTTGATATAGAGAGATAGAGTGAGATATAGATATAGATGTAAGGTGAAGAGAAAAAAAGATAGATGGAGAGAAGGAGGGAGGGACAAGGAAATTTATAGATATGGAGTGAGAGAGAGTGTGTGTATGGTGGGGTGAGATAAAGAGAAAAAGAAGGAGAGATGGATGGATATATAGATATATATGGGGGAGAGAGGGAAGAAGGTTTCCTGTAGTAGATGCATTGATTTCAGTGTAGATGGTGATTTCTAATCCTATTTGATTTCTTGCACTAGATGAAATGATTTTGGTGTAGATGTTGATTTCTAATGATATTTGATTACTTACAATAGATGGATTGATTTTAATGTAGATGATTTCTAATCCTATTTGATTGTTTGCACTAAATGCATTAATTTCATTGTAGATGATGATTTCTAATCCTATTTGATTGATTTCACTCGATGCATTAATTTTAATGTAGATTTTTATTTTTGGTTATATTTGATTTCTTTCACTAGATGAATTGATTTCAATGTAGATTATTTTTAATCCTATTTGATTGCTTGCACTGAATGGATTGATTTCAATGTAGATGGTGATTTCTAATCCTATTTGATTGCTTTCACTAATTGCCTTGATTTCAGTGTAGATGGTCATTTCTAATCTTATTTGATTGCTTGCACTAGATGCATTAATTTCAATGTAGATGTTGATTTATAATTATATTTGATTGCTTACACTAAATGAATTTATTTAAATGTAGATGATTTAGCTAAATGCATTGATTTAAATGTAGATAATTTAATCCTATTTGATTCCTTGCACTAAAAACATTTATTTCAGTGTAGATGGTGATTTATAATCCTGATTGCATGCACTAGATGCATTAATTTTAGTGTAAATGTTGGCTTTAAATCCTATTTCCATACTTGCACTAGACTCATTTATTTGAGTGTAGATGTTGATTTCTAATCATATTTCATTACTTACATTAGATGCATTGATTTTAGTGTAGATGTTGTTTTCTATTATTATTTGATTTCTTGCATTAGTTGCACTGATTTCAGTGTATATGTTGATTTCTAATTTGATGTAATTGGATGTATGATGGTACATTAATTTTGAAGTCATTGGATTAATAGTGTGTGTGCAATAATTTCAGTGTAAGCACAAAAAATTATTCACAATGTACATTGATTTTTGTGTTATAGTAATTCAACCTATTAATATTGGAGAGCAAGAGAGACAAGGTATGATGTTTACTACAACAGCTTGAGCTATATATTTAAATGGTTTACGATTCCAATTGTCCTTTTTAAATAATCAATATGAAAATATGACAAAACTAACATGGGTGAAAATAAGAATAGTAGAAGAAAATAGTTTGAAATCTATCACAATGAAGACTATTCGTAATTGATTACATTCTTATTATTCATAGTTTCTATCATTTAAGATTATTACATTGTCACTTTGCATTCAAAATTTTATTTCATCATTAAAGTTATTTTACAATATTTATCATCTCAACAAACTGAGGTAACTAATCAAATTTAAACTTAAAATGACTCAATAAATCTCAGTCATATTTAACATATTTAAAATGGTTATGTCAATATTAGATGTATTTACATATTATTGATAAAATTAAGCATATGTTCCTCATATTATCGATAGATTTTCCTTGGTCGCACACGACTGAAACCAACCTAGATCCATCTTAACTCCGGATCTATCAAGTGCCGAGAGGGATCAAATCTCTCGAGGTGAAAACCTTTCCTCCAGTTTTTTACTCAAAAAAGAGGTTTTCACCTCGAGAGATTTGATCCCTCTCGGCGCTTGATAGATCCGAAGTTAAGATGGATCTAGGCTGGTGTATAGTACATCTCATGGTGATCCCTAAGTGCATTTCACTGATGCTTATGTATTCGGCTAACTATTTTTCTTGGTCAAGCATCACCTATGATCCAGGAATTAACAATAACCACATTATATGACTTCTCTGGAAAAGATAAATATGCATATATGTTGTCTCTTTATCGAATTCTTCTCCCAAACTACTTCATATTTGAATTCATATCCCAAACTAAGGCTAAAGTGGAAAGGCTAATGCCAGCAGGAGAATTAAATAACATGAACATCAAGCAACCACCAAGGTAAGATGCAATTCTATTTCCAGCATTTGGTTATTCTTTACAGAAATTCTTGCAATTACATCCTCTTAAAGAAACCAAAACGTGGGCAACAATTTCAAACCTGATTTCAATACCTTGAGCAAAGGTGTAGGCTATATCAAACTATGCGCATACATTTGTGATACATTCAGCTGATAGAACAATGAGCACGAACACCTCATGCCTATTCCTTCATAGGCAGTATACATGAAAGGAAACGTAATTATCGAGACAAAAGAAATCTTATACTGGAAAAAAAACATGTTAATCGAGTTAACAAGTGGAAAAAAGAAACAAATGAAAAGTAGGAACTCTCGCAACAGTGCCAATGACTAATGCAGATAATTCTAAATTTTACATGTGGAGTAAAAACTGAAAATTTAATTAATTTAATTCAAGCAATCATATACTGGAAGAATATGTTGTTTATGTTACGAGTAGTACAAATTATTACCCAACACGAGTCGACAACTTCACTGCAAAAATTACACAATAAAAGTAGGAATTGTTATCACTCATAAAATTGTGAAACATTACTTGACATGGTCATACAGTTCACTCATCAAAAGGATAAGATCTCCTTAAGCATTTTCAAGTTGGTATAGGAAAATTTCGTTTTTTTTTTACATGTTTAACCTATCCCAAGGTTCAAGGTCACCTCCATGAATGTCATTTCATGTCTCATTATTCGTCATATGGTGTCAGTGTTCATTCCCTGTGCATTTATATTCAAAAAGGGCACTTGTGTCAATTTAACAAATTTTTGTAGTGTTTTATACAGAAAAATAATAGTTTTCACTACAAAATTGCCTAATAGTTTCATAGCGAAACTATGAGAGGTTAAACTAACTACACTTCAAAAATTTGTTCTCTTACCTCTCTTGTAAAATTAGATATGAAATTTCATTCTATGATTGGAGGAGTTAGGGTGGAGGTCATTCGAGTCTTTTATGGTTAATTCAAAGGTACATAGCCATGCCTGAGGTCATCATTACCCTTTTGGCATGTGTGTTTCATGATTAAAGCATGAGATTTTATTTAAAACATAAAACCTTACCCTAAGCTGCTATTTGTCATTTAACATTCATTCTTTCATGTGAAGCATCTCACTGTTATTGTTTGAGAGCTACCTCACCACACCAAGCAGCTTGTTGTCCAATTTTTCTTTACAAGTGTCACCTTTTTAAGAGGGCAGCTTGGTTATAAAAAGAGATGGTCATGCACAAGAAATCATACAAATCAGGCTCTATGGATAAGATAAAAGCCCATGGACCTTAATCTATTCGTGGAGGACCCTAGCTTTGTTGAAGCATGCATTAGTTCAAGTTGTTTTAATTTCTACTAGAGTAACAAGGAAATTGCTATGTTTTTGGATTGTTTGAGCAGTAAATTTAAAGAGAATATTATGGATGAAAACTGATGAATTTGGCAATACTAAGAGAGGCTATTGTCAAGAACAAAACAATGAAAAATAACCTCTTTCAATTTTCTCACATGTGCTATCAGTTTGGATATTTAAAGATGTCTTTGGGACCTATTTTTAGAAAACAGAATTTTCCTATTTTATACATGTTTTTCAAATGTCGATTCTAGACAGCTAGAAATGGTACTTAAAAAACAAAGAGAGGTTTTTCTTAAACACATGTTGACCTACAAAAAACTCCTCCAGTTTTAAAAAATATATCAGGTTTTCGAAAATATGAATTCATTTCTAAACTGCAAATTCTGTCATTTTTAGGTTGTTTTCGTAGCATGCTTCAGGCTTGAAGCTAGAAAAATGCTACGAAAATTCATGTAGGTGCATTTTTTCTTTGAAATCCAGTTTTATGAAGATTTGAGGGAAATTGATAGTATTTAGCTCTTTTTATGCAACAAACATGTCCACATCAACCAAGAGAGCTAACAGTTGGCAGAGGTTGGTGAGATGAAATATGCTACTAAACTACGCTACAAAAATTTCTGTAGCTACCTTTTTGCTTTTAAAATCAGTTTTTGCAGGTTTAAACGAGGAGGATTCATGGTGGTAAGGTGTCATGACTTGATAAACAGGATAGAACAACAAAGGAGTGAAGTAAATGGATGCATAAGCCATTTTTTACATGGTACCAAAATACGCTACAAAACTGTGTTGTTTTCGTAGTGAGCAGATTGTTGGAGGTTTTGAGGATTTTAAAAGAATTTTTTGCCATCTGAAGTCTTCCAACATGTCAAGGGAACTTATCATCAAATATTTATGAATAAAAGTGAGTACCATGCAACCATGTCATCAATCAAAATAGTGTTGAATATAAGGGTTATCTATTCCTAAAAAACAAGGATATGCTCCTCAAATCTAGGGAGGTTTTAAATATGTAAATTAGAGGTGAATTTGATCATGTGTCTCTCGAGCATGTGATATTTATCTTGTAACCATCATGTAACTGTTTCACAAGATAGGATAGAGCAATGTAATAAATTGGAGTTAGAATCCTATTAGAAGATGGTTTCTTTAAAGTATAGTTGTCAATATTTTGTTAGTATGTCTTTCTGTTATGAAAGGTGTCATAGGAGAATTCGATGATCTAGCCATCAGAAATATCATCCTTGTTGAAAATAATGTTTATTTAAAGACAAAGCATCGAAGTAGTAAGGGGTTGGAGGTTTTTTGCACTAAACTAATGCTTTTATGTATTTGACTTATATCATTAATACAGAGTGACTTTCTTCTTGACAGACCTGAGATTCTCATGAGGTTTTTAATGTCTTATTGATCTATATCTTTATGTTTTTACCACTTGCAGTATATTTCATCTCTATTACTCAAAATTCATAATTTATGCTCTAACTTCCTTTAGTGATGAAATGAATGTGTTTTCCTACGTTTTATGTGTGGATTTCCTTTGTTAAAGACCTCTATCTGCCTCAGCTTCCATGTCAAGAAACCTTGCCACTAAAATTACTGATTTTTGACTCCATAAGTCCAATGGTAGAAAGCCTGCATTCTTTCCAACCTGCAAGCATAAAAAAAACAAGTTACATTTCCCATCTAGTGGTATCATTATTCAATATCATAAAATCCCCTTAAGAGAGCCTTCTCAAACTTAAGAGGCTAAGCTTCAATTAGAAGTGGTTTGAAACAATTACACTAAGTTGTCTGATAAGCAGCCAATCAAGTACAATTTTGTGAAAACATTTTGGTGCGTCTGTTGGGAGTCTGAAGACATATTCCCTGAATTTTTTATGCAAACAGTGGAGATGAACTCTTGGAGGTAGCAGGAGCTCAGAATTTTTTGAGGCTGCAAAACTACCTTGGCGACTCCATTGTTGAAGAATTCAAAATTTCATAGATTCATGGTGATTCCACTGGACTTATGAAGAAATCAGATGCTTCCATTCTTGTTTCAAGGTATGCATGTGTAGATTTTTCAGAAATTTATGGTTTCCCAAATCCTTTTCCCAAGGATGCATATTTTTTAAGGAATGGTCCAAAATTTAATGGAGAAGATTTAAGTTTGACCTTGAATTATATATCAGATTTCCCTGACTTTACTGAGCTTCTTAGAGTCAGACATGAAGATATTTTCATCATATTGTTCTATGATTCATTTCAAGGGAAATGTAAACAGTGGATTGAAAGCTTGCCTATCAAATCTATTAAGTCATTTGCATATTTTTGGCTTATTTTTTTGGAAACATGGATGGAAAGAACAAAGTTGGTGGCAGACTCTCCTTCCATTCAAGGTTTTAAAAAATTGAATGATGATCACACTAATGAGGAAATGGATGAAATTTTTTCTTTGACCTTGTCTTCTTATTTAAAGTCATTTGAGTGCAATTCAGAAGATAAGATTCAATTTTTGGATGAATTTGCTAAGAAGATTGAGAAATACATTGAATTTTAAGAAGATCAAATTGAGTCCTATAGTGTTCATGATCAAGATCAACCTTTTCAAAAAAAAATCATGCAAAAATATAAAGAGATGTTGGTGCTACCTTTTTATTTTTAGATCGAGGAGGAATGCATTGTTCTTGAAAATCAGTTTGATAGCACACAACTAAAATATTATGTTGCTAAAGTAAGCATATATGAGATTTCTTAAACTGCAGAATGTCTTGGGGATTATCAAACAAACTATGTCCTCTATGATCCTATAGCTGACTACATGGAAGAGTTATATAGTCCAAATTTCCAATTATGTTTTCACTGTGAAAATCATATCCATTTTATGTTGCCTTGGTCAATTTAGTATCCTATTTACTTTTGGTTCAAGTGCAGTCAAGGGGTTCAAGTATCAGATCAGCTCATTGACCGGCTTTATTGGAGGTTTCATGTTGTTTGAATCAAACATGAAGATTGCAGTTGTTAGGGTAGGTAGGAGTGTGTGTGAATAAGCTCAAGTAGACTGAGCACCTTTTCAGTATGTAAAGATTTGGTTTTTCAGCAGTAATCATCAAACTTGAGCCCAAGGAGAAGACCATAAGATTTTGAAGAACGCTTGAAAATTTTCAGAAGTTTATTTCCCAAAAGATGGATGGCACTGGAACTACAGGTTCTTTGGTGTACCACAAGGGCAAACCATCCCAAGTGGAGCCACTGTTATCACTCTTAAAATTTTGAAACATTACTTGACATGGTCATATAGTTCACTTATCAAAAGGATAAGGTCTCCTTAAGCCTTTCCAAGTTGGTTTAGGAAAATTTCATTTTTTGTTTTTTACATGTTTAACCTATCCTAAGGTTCAAGGTCACCTCCATGAATTTCATGTCATGTCACATGAATTTATATTTAAAAAGGGCGCTTGTGTCAGTTTAACAAATTTTCGTAGTGTTTTATATAGCAAAACAACAATTTTCGCTACGAAACTACCTAATAGTTTCATAGCAAAACTGTCAGAGGTTAAACTAACTATGCTACGAAAATCTGTTTTTTTTCTTGTCTTGTCAAATTCGATATTAAATGTCATTCCATGATTGGATTAGTTAGGGTGAAGGCCATTCAAGTCTTTTATGGATAATTCAAATGTACATAGCCATGTCTGAGGTCATCATTACTCTTTTGGCATGTATGTGTCATGATTAAAGCATGAACTGTCATTTAAAACATAAAACCTTATCCTAAGCTTCTATTTGTCATTCAAAATTCATTCTTGCATGTGAATCATCTCACTATCACTATTTGAGAGTTGCCTCACCACACCAAGCAGCTTGCTGTCCAATTTGTCTTTACAAGTGTCACTTTTTTAAGAGGGCATATTGGTTATAAAGGATATGGTCATGCACAAGAAAGCATACAAGGGAGGCTCTATGGATAAGACAGAAGCCCATGGACCTTAAGCTATTCATGGAGGACCCTATCTTTGTTAAAGCATGCATCTATTCAAGTTGTTTGAATTTATGGTGGAGTAACAAGGAAATTGCTCTGTTTTTGGATTGTTTGAGCAGTAAGATTAAAGAGAATATTATGGATAAAAAAAGATGAAATTGGAAATACTGAGAGAGGTTACTGTCAAGAACGGAACAAGTAAAAATAACCTCTTTCATTTTTCTCACAGGTGCTATCAGTTTGGATATTTGAAGATGTCTCTGGGACCTATTTTCAGAAAACAAAATTTTCCTGTTTTATACATGTTTTTCAAATGCAGATTCTGGACAGCTGGAGATGGTATTTAAAAAAAAGGATGTTTTTCTTAAAAACATTCTGATCTAGAAAAAAATCCTCCAGTTTTTCAAAATGTATCATGGATTCAGAAATATGAGTTCATTTTTAAACTGCAAACTCTACCTTTTTTAGGTTGTTTTCGTAGCGTGCTTCAGGCTTGAAGCCAGAAAAACGCTACAAAAATTTCTGCAGGTGCATTTTTTCTTTGGAATTCAGTTTTACGAAGAGTTAAGGAGGAAAATTAAGAGTATTTAGCTCTTTTTACCCAACAAACATGTCCACATTAGTAAAGAGAGCTAACAGGTGGCAGAGGTTGGTGAAATGGAATATGCTACTAAAATACATTACGAAAATTTCTATAGCTGCCTTTTTGCTTTTAAAATCAGTTTTTGCAAGTTTCAAGGAGGAGGCTTCATGGTGGTAAGTTGTCATGACTTTATCAACATGATGGAACATCAAAGGAGTGAAGTAAATGGATGCAGAAGCCATTTTTTTCACACTACCAAAATACGCTACGAAACTATCCTATTTTCGTAGCGAGAAAATTGTTGGAGGTCTTGAGAATCTTAAAAGAAGTTTTTGCCAGCTGGAGTCTTCCAACATGTCAAGGGAACTTATCATCAGATATTTATGACTCAAAGGGAGTACCATGCAGCCAGGTCATCAGTTAAAGCAGCGTTGAAGATAAGGGTTATCTATTCCTAAAAAACAAGGTTATGCTCCTCGAATCTAGGGAGGTTTTAAATATGTAAAGTAGAGGTGAATTTGGTCATGTGTCTCTCGAGCATGTGATATTTATCTTGTAACCATCATATAACTGTTTCACAAGATAGGATAGAGAAATTTAATAAATTAGAGTTAGAGTCCTATTAGGAGATGGTTTCTTTAAAGTATAGTTGTCAATTTTCTATTAGAAGTTATGTATTTCAGTTATGAAAGGTATCATAGGATAATTCGATGATATAGCCATTAGGGACATCATCTTTGTTGAAAAGAATGTATATTTAAAGACAAAGCATCGAATTAGTAAGGGGTTGGAGATTTTTTGCACTAAACTGCTTCTTTTATGTATTTGACTTATATTAGTAATACAAAGTGACTTTCTTCTTGATAGACCTGAGATTCTCATCGAGTCTTTAATATCTTATTGATATATATATTTATGTTTTTACCATTTGCAGTAGATTTCATCTTTATTACTCATAATTCATAATTTATGCTCTGACTTCCTTTAGTGATGAAATTATTGTGTTTTCCTATGTTTTGTGTGTGAAATGCCTCTGTTAAAGACCTCTATCTGCCTTAACTTCTATGTCAAGAAACCTTGCCACTGAAACTACTGATTGTTGACTCCATAAGCCCAATGGTAGCAAGCCTGCATTCTTTTCAACCTGCAAACATTAAAAAAAAACAAGTTACATTTCCCATAGAGTTAGCCATCTAGTACTATCATTATTCAATATAATAAAATCCCCTTGAGAGAGCCCTCTCAAACTGAAGAGGCTAAGCTTTAGTTAGAATTGGTTTGAAATAGTTACATTGATTTTTCTGATAATCAACCAATCAAGTACAATTTTGTGATAACAAGAAATCTAATAGTAAAGAGAACTAATGACTTACGTAGATGATTCCAAGATTAAACGTAGATTAAAAGCCTAGAATTTCATCCAGTTATTTCATCATAGCCACTGCTATTACAATCTAAAAATCATCTTGAATAAAAAAAAATCAAGTACATTCTACATGGTTTATGTCAATTCTCTCACGTATATTTAGAAATAAAAGTGGTAATATGCAAGTTAACAGTAATCTCACTAGAAAATTTGGCGGAAATTTCGACGGCCACATTGTCGCTATTCCGACACATTGTCGTCGCAAGAGCGACAGTTAGAGGGCGGGAAAACCGTGGTTTACCATACCGTCGCAGATCCGACACAACTAAAAAGTGTCGCACTATCAACACTTTTTCCGTCGCTTCCAAACAAGCGTCACTCTTCCGAAGTTTCAAAATCCGTCGCGCTTTCGACCTTTATAAACTAGCGCACTTCCGACGAAATGTGGTCCGACGTTTAGAACGTCTCTCTTCCGACGTCTGTAAACTGTCACAATTATGATGAAATGTGGTCTGACATTTTGAACGTCGCTCTTCCGACATCTGTAAACTGTCACAATTACGACGAAATGTGGTCCGAAATTTTGAACGTCGCTCTTCCGACGTCTGTAAACTGTCACAATTATGACGAAATGTGGTCCGACGTTTTGGACGTCACTCTTCCGACATTTCTAATATGTCGCAATTCCGACGCTTACAAGACGTCGGAATTGCGACGGAAGGTTCAATTTAAAAAAAAAAAAATGAAACTTTAAAAGAGGAAAAACGTTGTTTTAAATATATTATATGAATTAAAACAGTCCATGAAGTCATTACATTTTCACATCTGAAGATTTGAACCGAAATATCCATCCAGAAAAGTGGAAGTCCCACCCCAGAAAATGATAGAAAAATACCCCATGTCACATACATGGACATGATATAAAACCCAGTAACGGTCCACATGGAGATTATCGACAATCTAAGAAAGCATCCAAATATGCCCAAGGCATCTATAAGAAAGTGAAATAGCAGTATGTAGAATAGTAAAACAATAGATAGAGTACCGACGTCCATTGTTCCAAATACAAATTAAAGTACCCAAAATCCTTGAACAGAGAAAAACGCTAATCATATGAGGAGTGTGATATGTCCAAAATATAAAAATACCATCAGACCATATCAATAAACCAGCAACATAGACCAGCATCGCTAGTTTTGAAGGCAGAGTGATAAACATTAATCATTTTTTTTTCACAAGAGAAAAAACGTTGTTTTGAATATATTATATGAAGTAAAATAGTCCATGAAGTCATTACATTTTCACATCCGAAGATTGGAACCCAAATATCCATCCAGAAAAGTGGAAGTCCCACCCCAGACAGTGATAGAAAAATACCCCATGTCACATACAGGGACTTGATATAAAACCCAGTAACGGTCCACATGGAGATTATCGAGACCCGATACTCTTTAATCGCTACTTCGACTCATCTTTTAATCGATACTCTTTGTAGTGCCTGTCGCTTCCGATACTCTTCACTTTTGCTCATATCCTTTTTTATCCTTTTTATCATGATATATCGTAAAATGGGCAAAAATTGCAAGGATAATTTTTTACAAAAGTTCCACTCTCATTTCTTCCACCCATTGAACTTGCACTGTCCTCTTGCAACTTTCTTAGTGTTTCATCACCAAAGATATCCTAAGAATGTAGTCATTTGGGCTCAAGGATTTACTCATGCTCAAGATAAAATAAATTCTCCAATCTGTCATGAAGGTTTTTCCCTATAGGCAATGCTGCTGTTGATGAACTGGTTGAAGAACTAGCTTGATTATCTGCATATTTGTCCAATTTTTCAACACAACTATCAAGGTCCATTAGCTTATCTTCTGCAACTATAGGATTGGGCAATCCTCTATTTAACAAAATATTCAATCTTTCTCTGAAGGCAATTATTTCTTCTTGCATATCTGAGCACCTTCGTTCTAAATTCTGTACCAGAGTTCTTTTAGTAAAAACTCTCTTTATTTCCAAAATTGTTCCGGTCCTGTCCTGAATACCAATTTCTGCAAGTTGATTCTTAGTCTGAGTATTCAAAAAATGTATAAGTCTATTGGCCTCTTCTAGCATATTTCCAAACTCTTGTCTTGATCTCTCAATCTCATCCGGAGCCAATTTAACTAAGTTATTCTGTTCATCCATTATCCGAATTGAGGACCAAACATCCTTTATTGATTGAATGATATTATCCCAAAGAATTTCATTTATTTCTTTTAAAGGTTTCTCCAATGTGAGATCCTTTTCCAATGCTTTGACCGTTTTTTCTAATTTGTTCACTTCTCTTGTTTTATCAGCAACACTCATTTTTGAAAGATCATATTTATGTTCTAGAGTGGCCAATTGTTCCTTTGTTTTGTGAAGCTCTATGGCCTGACTGTTCATATCTTCCATTGACTTTGTTAATTCATCAGTGTTCAAATTTGCAGTGTTGCTCTGTGACAATTCTGCTGGCTGACCTGTTGTTGCTGTACCTATCACTACTCCTGCTGTAGATACTAGAATATTTGCCTGCTTATCTTTTAATGCATTCTCAAGCTCTTTTTCAGTTGTAGTAAGTTGCTCATTCAATTTTAAGAGCAAATCCATTAGTTCTTCCTCAGAATTTTGTTTGATGATTTCTGCAGTCTGTGGATGTCTTGAGGCCGGTAACTTTAATTGTTTTCTCAGAGCTGCAATATCATCATCTTTTCTTTTGATCAAAGCTTCAATACCTTTCACATCTTTAGGATTATGACCCAAACCAATGATTATTTCCTCTAAAGTTTTGATTCTATTATCCTTAGCCTGGGAGGAGGATTTTTCAAGCTACAATTGTGTATTAGTATTATCCAAAGAATCCTGCAACTTATGGGTCATCATTGATTTATCCGTCAGAGTAGAATAAATCATCTCACATGTTTGCTTGTGTAGCTCAATTTGATCTAAAGGATGGATATCCTTTGCTAAGACTTCAAAATTAGTCCTAACATAATCTACAGCTGTCTGAGGCTGCTGCACCTTGGGCTTCAAATGGCTCATTAACATCTTACCCTGTTGGATGTCATAAGCTGACATCAATCTTTCTTGATTTTTCGGAGTCATCTTCAAATATTGGTTGTACACTTGAAGTCTAAGTGGATCGTTCCTGGCCTTTATATTGATGAATGTTCTTTTGATGTCCCAGGCAGTTTTTACTGGAGGTTTGAAAGAAGATATTTCTGCACTTTGTTGCCTCTGTATTCCCTGTTTTTGAAAATTAGTGGATGTCCCACTACCTATACCTGTTTGCTGACTGTCTTCTCTCTCTTCCTCGGTCACTTTGATTTCCCCCGAAATGATTCATCTTCCTCGAAGGGTTAATTTCTCATTTTTAACATCTTCATTGCTCGTAAGAGCCACCAATAGAGTAGTTGTTTCTGTCTTCTCTCTTTTTTCCCTTTTCTATATTCAGAGGAGTTTGTAAAATAGAAATTTCTCTGCTCACCGATCCGAGAGGGAGGAATTTGTCCTTGACCTTGTTCTTTAGAAGTCTCTGGTTGCTCTGTCATTATGAATTTTTCAATTATTTGTATATCAGGCTCCTTTTCTTTTCCTTTAGATTCTACTGCTACTGTACTAATCTCCCGCAAATTTTGTTGTAAAGTCCTGGCTGAAGAAGATCCCTGCACCTGTCCAAAAGATTCTAGGTCAAGTATCTTTTCAAGATATTTCATTACATTTTCAACATTGACCTGCTCACTATCATTTTCAACCAATGTCCCTTCTGTCCATTAATCCATATTAGCATATTGTTCTATTTCTAGGATTCTTTGATGGATGTATGGTGACTGTTTATTTTTCATTCTTCTATCACAAATAAAGTTGTTTGGATCATAAGGCACCCAGTAGAAACTCTTTTGTAGTCTGAGATAGTCTTCTAAAATCCTTTCGGCTTCCTTTCCAGCTTCCCTAGAGTTACAAATGAAGGGACCTAATTGGCTCTTGATCCCGAGTTGAGCCTTTTTCTTTGCATTGCAAAAATGAATTATATCTGAATTATTCATCTGCCTGAAATATTCTAATGCAAAGAGTCTCATTGGGACATACTTGGGCAGTTTGAATGGGCATAATTCACATCCATATATCCCGATCTCTGTGTAGTTTTGATATAGGTACCAGTCACCTATCTTGTAATGCTTTGAGAGCTGAAGGATTTTCTTGATTTCATTGTTAATTCTAGGAGGAGAGACTCCTATCAACAAGGTAGTTGCAGGATGAACAAAAAGGTCGACAAAATCATTATAGGAATAAGGAGAATCAGAGGAATTGTGAGTAATGGCAGACCAAAAGATGACTGACCTAGGATTCCCTTTGGCATCAAGTTTCTTAACATAAAAAGGGAAATTTTCTGACTGAAATTAAATCATGAGATGATATATGATAGAAGAATACTTAAATACTCTCTCATTCTCAAATCTCATGAATCGATCATGGATTTTGTCAGCAATATAAGATGAAAAATCGTACTTGACAGCAGGAGGCTGTCAAGGGGTAAAAATGGATAACAATACTAGGGTTAACTGATCAACATACTCACTAGTATTGAAGCCCATTATGGAAGATATCATGTTTAAAATAAGTCTACCCTCATCAGTAAAGAAAGTATAACCATAAGGGGCAGGGTTTTTAGGCTGATGCTTTGGTAACATGAAGGTTTGGCATAGGCGGTTTAACTCTTCATGGGATAACTTAGTAGATTTCTCAAGTAATTCAGCCATGGACAGGGGAGTGAGAGCTTGACTAGGTTGGAATTGTAGCATTTCATTTATGGACTGAGTAGTTATTGGGAAAAGGACATTTTGACTTGGGGATAAAACTGCTCGTTGGTTGGGATCATAATTTGCGTAGCAATAATGGATTAACTCAGGAAAAATATGGACTGAGGGGAGAAGGTACATAGGAATATTTGATTCCCAAAGTCCAAATATGTCAGAACCATTCAAATAATTGTCTCTGCAGCGGCAAAATATTCGAAGAGGATTCTCACTGAGACACAAGTCCTTAATTTGAAAATCCATATCGGCTAAAGGAAAATAATCCAAGTCCTTGTGAGGGGCATTGATGGGCATGACATTCAAAGCTATAGGGACTTCCATTTCTGGTTCTTGTGGATTCAGAAATGGAATTTCGGGGTTTTTGTGGAAAAGGGGCACAATTACCAGTTTTGGGAATATAATTGCAGTTCCGGGAACGAAAAAGACCAAACTGAACTTCTTTTCAGACCTTAGTGCAGAATTAAAACTAAAACCAGGATTTTTTACAGAGTTTAGCGGGGAATTGGAATAAATACCTGTTTACGGGAAATGAAACGTGTTTAAATAGGCGTTGGTTATGACAGAAGAACCCTGAAATACTCGGCTTCAATTCTCTTCAGCAAGGTAACGGTCAGCAAGCGTTAACAGTTGGTTTTTGAATTTTGTTGCATGGAAGACTGGCTAGCGCACGGAACAATGAAAATGATGCAGACGCAATTTGTTTTATTTACAAAGTCAAAAGGGTGGCAGGTTTTGATTGATGACGTCAGCATGTACGATGGTTTCGTCACAGAGGGATAGGAGCGGATATTTGTTTGGGCCGCTCGCGCAGTGGAAATCCGGACCCGAAAAAGATTAGGGCGAATTTGATAAGAAATTCGCGTCACAACTCTCCCTCCGTACGCCAGCCAACTTCGGACCCGAAAAAGATTAGGGCGGAATTCATTTGGTTTTCGTGTCACAAAATTGGTCGACGTCAGCAGGCTATTTTGGAACGCGAATTTGGTTTGAATTATGGTTTATCGTTGTTTGAAGTCTGGCGGGCTCGACTTAAGAACAATTTTGTTTGATCCCATCTTATAAAATTTGTGTTGGTTTTCTTTGATAATACACATATTTATAATAAATCATGGGAATACCAGACTAGTAAACATGTGGAAAAGTTATATAAATTATTGAGAACAATCATTTTTATGTGAAAATATCCAAATGTGCTTTTGGGAAATAAGAATTCGAGTATTTGGTTCATATTGTTTTAAAGGAAGGAGTGAAGTTGGAGCCTCAAAAGATGCAAGCTATTACAAATGACCTATTCCTAAGAAAATCAAGGTTCTTAGAAGATTTTTTAGACTTACATGATATTATTGATCATTTGTTAAGAATTATGCATGCATTTCAAGTCCACTCACAATCTCTGGAAGAAAATATCATTTATATGGAATGATGAGGCTACTTTGGCATTCTCTCTTTTAATGGATGCCATGTCTTCTACACCAACATCGGTTGCACCTAATTTTGGTAAAACATTCATAGTAGAGTGTGAGGCACTAGGACAAGGAATTTACGTAACATTAACACAATAAGGGATATTATTGGTTTTTAAAAGTAAGGAATTCAAAGAAAATATTTGGTGAAATCTACGTATGAAAAATAAATGGAAGCAATATTACATGCAATAAAAAATGGGGATAGTATATCACCGGGAGGTACTTTAAAGTCAAGATATACCATGATAGCATAAAGTATTTTTTGAAGCTATCGATTTCATTGGAAGATTAACAAAAATGAGGAGAAAAAATGCAAAGTTTTAATTTTGAGATAATCTGCAAAAAGGGTAAGGAAAATTTAGTACATGATGCACTTTCTAAAATAGAAGAGGCCTCAAATTTATATCCAATTACATTTTCTATTCCTAGGTGGCTAGAAGAAGCTTGCCATAATGGAAAAATGACAATAGTACTAAACAAAACTAAAATTTATAAAGGATGGGATGAACTCTATGGAGCATTGGGAGTGAAAGAGAGATATACTTTGGTGCAAATGTAGAATATTTTTATGCACGCAAGCATATTTGAATAAAAAAATATTAAGGGAGTCCCATGTCTCTCTGATGGTAGGACGCATGGTTCCTTAAAACATCTCAAAGGATCAAAAAATATATTTTTGGAAGGAATGAAGAAAGATATTCAAAATTTTGTAAGAGAAGGTCATGTTTGCATAATAAATAAAAGAGAGATAGTAAAATCTCTAGGGTTACTTCAACCATTCCACATACATATTCAAAGACTAGAAGATATATCAATAGACTTTATTACAGGGTTACTGAAATATAAAGGTAAGTACTACATTTTTGTGGTCATTTATATAGACAAATTTTGTAGATTTTTTTTGTAGAGCTCAAAGTACATAAACAACAAGCCAAGTGGCAGAAGTGTCTATGAAAGAAATTCATAGTCTTCATGGTTTTCCTAAAGTAATAGTAACAAGAAATTTTTGGAAATAATTATTTAATATGAGTGGAGAAACACTAGCTGCCATGAGTTCTACATATCAAACACAATCAAATGGTCAAACAAAATAGTTAACAAATGTTTTTAAGGTTATCTACAATGTTACTCTTTAGAAAAGAAATCTTAATGGATGAAGTGGGTTCCTCAAGGAAGAATGGTAATATGATACTATCATACTACCTATCACACATCTACTAAAATACCATGATGATGTAAGTTTGGAATTTAACATTTGTACATGTTAAAGACAAATAGTCAAAATCACTGACAACTTAGTATGCCATAATTAATAATCATTCCCTGTTCACTTTTGTTAATAGGTTTATGTCACACGATGATGCAGGGGCATTAGGCACTAGCCAGCAATGTAGGAGGTTTTGTCCACATGTTTTGGCTAGGAGGGTTCGAAAACATTTGAGTTGTAACAGCTAGGTGTCAATACCTCAGCTGACTATATTACTTAGACTAGTTAGAGTTGTAGGAGTCGAACAGTTTCAGTTAGTTGAATTATTATAATTAGACCTTTTGATTTCTAGAACGGTCCTCTCAGAGAAACCGAAGAGCCATATGTTATGTATATAAATTGTAATTCCTCGGATGAATAAAAGTAGAGAGGGAAGAGGAGAGTAGAGAGGGGATTTCTGCAATAAACCTCTGTGTGTGAACAATTGTTTCCAGTTAAATGATTTTCAAGCATAGTTGCCATTGAATTATCTCGAACTGCTAATTGTGAAGAATTGTTTAACTGTGAGGCGATTGGGTACTGATAATTCCATTCTTCTGTCTTTGAATTCCCGTAAATTGTTGGAAACCCTGTGAACTCACCCCACCCGAAGGTGAGGTATGTGTAAAGAACCGAGGTCGTGAACACTGTTCAAATATAAAAATCCCGCTTAATAAAGAGAAAATATTGTTGTGCTTTCGGAACCTGACCCGAGGATTGGACATGAGTTAACAAACAAAAGGATAGCGGAACCAGACTTGCACCCGTGGTCAAGCCCTCTACCAAAACCACGAGCGGAATCACAAAAGCGGGTTGCCCATATCGCACCGCTTTTGCGGAGTAGGCGGTATTTCCTATTCGCGAGCGATTCCATAGGGAATGTGACACGTGGTGAAGTGACCCCCGGAAAACCACCGTTTAACCCGCACCATCGCACGTTAAAGCCCGACGTTGGAAGCCGAGCGAAATTTCCAAGAGTCGTTGATTTGGAGAAGGGCCATCGGACGGTGGTCGCACGTTGAACTTGCTCGGAGGTTAACTAAGGTGTGCGGAGGATAGCCAGGTACGATACGAGTGTTTGATTGGTTATTGATATATATAGGTGGGGCCGGAGTATAATGAAATTTTTTAATTAAACGATTGGCGGATAATTAGCATAAGTCTAGAGCGTGATTGTTGTAAGGCCGGGTGGTGAAATATAGAGCCGAAAGTTCATTACAAGTTATTTATTTAAAAAGAAACGTGGAGTATAAATACAAAGTGTTGAAAGTTAAACATTGGTTATAAGGATTGGAGATAATATAAAGTCGGGAATATAAATTAAAGTCCAACCATTGTGGATGGTATTTATTTATCAAATTCTACGAATTTGATAAATAAACCCAAAGAAAGAAGAAGTCAATGAAGACCCAGGCTGGAGGAAAAGAACGGGGTAAACCAGGGGAAAATGCTGACAGAGCGATTGTAGACACACCAGCTCTCCTTAGGGGTCCAATTTCAGTTTTGTTGCATCACACGATGATCTCTCTTCTCTGGCATTTACTTGTATTGAAGATCACTATTCTAGGAATAAGGAGTTATTTTCTCCAAAAATAACCGTAGCCAAACATTGACAATGCATCAAGGATATCTTTCTATGCTTCATAAGTACATATGTTCTAATTCTAAATCATGTCTTGGAAGTGGTTTTTTTGCTGGAAATTATTCACCAGTTGGTTTCATACCAAAGTCTTTTTCTCATTTTCAGCATCCAATACATGAAAAAGATAATGGTTTAAAACAACATAAATATTTGAAATTTTGCAAGAATTGTCTGGCACACTTTGAATATTAATTTTGAAGTCAAGTGCATGATGCTGTATAGGATCAAGTGTCATTTTGAATACCAAATGTTTCACAAGAAACTTCTCAACATGCTACCCCGTAGTAAGGATTAAATGACAATATTGCATCAACTATTTCCATAATAAAAGTGCACCTTGGCCATAAGACTAAACAACTACAAATGTTGTAGATCTAACAAGACCACACAATCAAATGTATTCCACAAGGCCAATACCGTATGAAAAATGAAAAGGAGTTTGCAACCAAAAATACCTTAGGCAACTAATTCAATTAGATACACCAAACCATCAGCAAAAAGGAAAACCAGCCTACTTGGCCTCAATATTTTCAACTGGGTCCTCTAATTCAACCAATAAAAATGCCAAAACCATAACATTGAGATACATTTCATTACACCGTCAATAACAATAAAATTTGACTCAGCCATAACCCTTTCCTTTTAGACCACTGGGTAACAAATATGTTTCCTTTCACCTTTGAGTTTTCAAATTATGCCTACCAAATCTAAGACATTTAAGAAGGGGAACTAATACAACGTTAAAAATAAAACCAGAGCACACATCTAAAATAACAACCCTCCATGAAAAATTAAAATAACACATTAAAATCGAATATAAGTGGACAAGGAAAGATCCACCGTAGTGAAGTTTCACGTGCAGGTGACCTTCCTTTAAACATAATTTTTTCTCTGACCTGCAATTTTTTTGTCACTGAGCCATCCTTGTTGAAGTACAACTCCTTTTCCATAGCTTTTGTATTAACTACCTTCTCTCTGTCGCGTAATCTCAGAGTCCCTCTTCTGCTTGAGCGATTAAAGGAAATGGGTGAAAAAACTAAAAGAGAAGACAGTTGTCTGCCATAATTATCAAACATTGCACCCAACTTCTTCCCCTTTCCATTGTTACCCAATGAGGTAGATGTGGCAATTGTTGTCATACCGCCCAAAGCAAAGGCCATCTTCTCTTATGCTGAATATAGAATTACAAGATCTTCATATTAGTATGAACCTTAAAAAACATGACTCCCATTGCTAAAAACCACTTTTAAGTTGTAACAGGCAAACTAAACAACTATCGCAACTTTTGGCAACTTCTCGAGCATTAAGAGAGAAACAACCAAAGAGAAATACAACCACAATCCTCATTTTAATGAGACCAGACTATATATTTGCATTAAGATAATAGAAAGAAATCACGACTATATTAAGGCCACCACAAAACAATCTTTAACTAGTGTCTCTCGCAGCCTTCAGGTTGCCATGCTAGAGGTTGCATATTTTTAATTTAAATTCTTGACCTCTCGTGCCCATCTATGAATGCATCCAATGGGATATCTACATCAAATGCTCCTTTATATCCCCAAAAACAAATTTCCTACTACAAGAGCACCAGTATTGATGGATCACCCCACACCATCCCACCCACTAGAAACGGTGAAAAAGGAAACCCGAGAAAACTTCCGAAATATCTCAAGATGACTATATGGGTGGTTCTTATGAATCAACCAACCATTCAGAGCATGCTCATCAATCCAAACCATGAGTATTATGTGACGATATTCAAGCAGGCACTGAATCAGATTTTTGAAGCTATGTTAGAGAAACCCTAAACTCTCACTGAAAATAGGTGAAATGTGGCACCACTCAGAGATTGACATGTGCCAATTGGTACAAGTGGTAGACAATTGGCATGCTCAAACAATGAGGTGATGCAGGAATTACATGAGGGAGAAAATATCAGAAAAGCCCCAAATCTGGAGAACTAAAGCTCATCACCAACCTGAGATTGACAACTTTACATGATGTAACCTATGAAATCGTAAATGGAGAAATCATAGCAACAATAAAGTAACCTATGTAACAATAAATTCGGATTCATCCTGGGAGTGGTAATGGGAGAAATCATAGTGAACAACAGGAAACATGCAAAGTTGCTTACAATCAAATAGATGAAAAAACACATACAAAAAACCTAGATAATAATCATGAACAAGCTTAATATTGAATTATGAACTGTAAAGTAACTTACAAAATGTGACATTACGAACCTGGTCAAGCGCACAAGCAAAAATATCCTGGACATGACCCTGGTTGACAAGTTGTATTGCTCATGATGCAAGAGGATTTGTACCTGCACTGCCAAGTCAATCAAAATCCATCATTATCTATACAATAAATACAAGTAATTGATGTAGTATTTTTTACTCTAAGATGCATTCTTATGATAATGTTAGAACATATGCTGAAAATGTCAAAACATACCTGAATAAGCTCCTCTTCGTTTCAAGAACAATTTATTGGAGTCGCATGAACTTGGAACAAGCCTCCCACGATCTAAAAGAGTAGCAACTAAGTCAACAGTGACTTTTTTGTTGCTACACTGGATCGAGGGAGGTTTGCTCCAAGATTAAATCGCTCCAATAAATTATTCTCTACTAAACAGGGCCAACCACGTGAAGGTGGAAGCTCTTATGGCCTCTCCTCCCCCCCCTCACATCACTCTCAATTCCCCAATACCCAATCTATATTTCATTTTTTACTTTCATGAGCATAAAAAAAAAATTCAATAACTAATAAAAAAACAATTCAACAAAAAGTACGCAAGGAAACATTGCAATTAATTCTTGACATAAAAATAGTATGATAAATGAGTTTTTTATATAACGCAAAAAATGTTCCAAGTATGGTCATTGGTAACGTTTGTCTTATAATAATACAATATTTTACATTATCGAGTTTTCTTTTTCTTCTTCCTATTTTTAAAGCTCCTAATTACATCATCAATATCATCATGCTCTGCTCCTGTTTCGTGCCTTTCGACCCGCACTGCTAACCTAGTTGCGTAGTCACGATGTCTGGTCTCATCCAGTGATGGGGCATCGCCTACAAAAACAGATAATATTAAATTTTAATTGTCAGTTTTTAAATATCATTGAACTAGTTCAGTAATATTAATAAAAAAAATTGCAATGAGATTATTTACCTGGTGCACCAGTTGTCGCCGCGGACCTAGTTGCGTAGTCACGATGTCTGGTCTCATCCAGTGACGGGGCATCGCCTACAAAAACAAATAATATTAAATTTTAATTGTCAGTTTTTAAATATCATTGAACTAGTTCGGTAATATTAATAAAAAAAAATTCAATGAGATTATTTACCTGGTGCACCAGTTGTCGCCGCTGACCTAGTTGCATTGTCACGATGTCTGGTCTCATCCAGTGACGGGGCATCGCCTCCAAAAACAGATAATATTAAATTTTAATTATCAGTTTTTAAATATCATTGAACTAGTTCGGTAATATTAATAAAAAAAATTGCAATGAGATTATTTCCCTGGTGCACCAGTTGTCACCGCTGACCTAGTTGCATTGTCACGATGTCTGGTCTCATCCAGTGACGGGGCATCGCCTACAAAAACAGATAATATTAAATTTTAATTGTCAGTTTTTAAATATCATTGAACTAGTTCGGTAATATTAATAAAAAAAATTGTAATGAGATTATTTACCTGGTGCACCAGTTGTCGCCGCTGACCTAGTTGCGTTGTCACGATGTCTGGTCTCATCCAGTGACGAGGCATCACCTACAAAAACAGATAATATTAAATTTTAATTGTCAGTTTTTAAATATCATTGAACTAGTTCGGTAATATTAATAAAAAAAATTGCAATGAGATTATTTACCTGGTGCAACAGTTGTCGCCGCTGACCTAGTTGCGTAGTCACGATGTCTGGTCTCATCCAGTGACGGGGCATCGCCTACAAAAACAGATAATATTAAATTTTAATTTTCATTTTTTAAATATCATTGAACTAGTTCGGTAATATTAATAAAAAAAATTGCAATGAGATTATTTACCTGGTGCACCAGTTATCGGCGCTGACCTAGTTGCGTAGTCACGATGTCTGGTCTCATCCAGTGACGGGGCATCGCCTACAAAAACAGATAATATTAAATTTTAATTGTCAGTTTTTAAATATCATTGAACTAGTTCGGTAATATTAATAATAAAAAATTGCAATGAGATTATTTACCTGGTGCACCAGTTGTCGCCGTTGGGACTGTTGCCCTGTCTTCCTCTCTGGTGGTAAGATCCTCAAGGGAAACATTCTCCGTCATTTAAACAAAAAACGTTATAAGGACAACCATCAAGGTATAATTAGAAAAAATTATAAGTGGAAATTAATTACCGTCACGGCCCTCACTGATAGTAGCATTGTCGGCCTGGTCCCCACTACAATGATCAGGTTGCATGTGAGGATCATCTACATCTGGCTCTAAAACTGGGTTATTTGCCTCATCAGTAGTGCTGCTCCCCTGATTTAAACAAAGTTGTTAGAAATTAAATTTATGGATGAAAACAAACATATTGAAAGGTTAATGTTTTACCTTATCAGGCATTCTGGATCTTGGGACCTGCCCCAAGCTTATGCGACGTTCAACTACAGCTTGATAGCCAAAATGGAAAGCGATATTTTTATCTTCCTCTGTAGTTTCTATTCTAAAGTCATCACCATACATTACATATGATTGTGTATTTTTAATCATATTTTATAGGATTACAAAAACGTTGGAAGGTGATACAATTAATTATAAGATGTTTAGCTACTTAATTACAATTCTTGCGGCCAATTTCAAGTAGCCGCCCTGGCCTAGCTTGTGATGGCCCTTTTTTTCAATCCTAGCTTTGGTTGCCTTTGAGGTGTCAGGCAACCTAGCATCAAAATATTAAAGTCAGATATGAAGTAGCACACTTTTATTTTAGACATAGAGAAAATTCAAGCTATTGAATTAAAGTTGTAATTTACCTTGCGGGTCCAGTTGGCATTTTTCCTTCTTTCTTTGCCCTTTTCTCTTTTCCGTCATGGATGAGTGCTCTCCACTCACTCTCTGGAACTGCGAGAGGACGCTCATATCTAAGGTTAAATTGCAATTGCGTCCTATAGGTGTCCCTGGTATATTTCAAATATTTGCCGGCTACCCGAGCCACCGCTGTTCTGTCAAATATGCCGACCCCAAAAAGGGTTTCTAGATAATCTAGAAGTTCTTTTTTCAGGTTGGAACTCTGGGAATTCCACCCTATGCGTATGGTTGGGCCAAAAATTACCAACGCATGGCTCTCCAGATACCTGTAGAACTCATTGTTTCCTACACAGAAAAAATAAAAATAAATAAATAAATATATATATATATATATATATATATATATATATATATATATTATCATTAATTTAAAAATAAAAATCGTGATAAATATGTTTTAGATAAAGTACATGAAATAGTTAAAATATTAAAATTTACCTGGGAGTTGTACATGCTTTATAGGGACACCTTCATCGCTCACCAACAACGTGCCATTAATGGTCCCTGTGGAGCTGACACGTGTAGCTCCAGGAAACGTAATAATGTAGTTGGCCATATCAGCCTCATCATTGCCAACACGTTCAACGGTTGGCTGGGTGTCTGCTTGGGCAGGGTGTGTTTCTTGGCTGGCACCTAAAGGAGTAGAAGGTGTACAAGAGGGTTGTTGGGCAATCTCTTGCCCTTGTGTCCCACTACCACCAACACCGAATTCAGCAAGTGCCAGAAAACGCTACATACAAAAGAAATTTTTGTTAGTTTAGTCAATGTAAAAATTAAAAATCAAACTATCACAATTCATCTCATGCAGAACAAAAAAAATATCCTTTTGACTTTTTATTATTACCTGATATCTTTCTAGCGGGCTCATAAGATGTTTTATCCTCTCTTCTGTTTCAGGTGTTTGAGGCGTGTCTATCAAAGTATTAAATTTCGACCTTGCATCTCGTGCCTTTTTTCGCAACAAGAACACTGGAGATAGGGATGAAGAAAGCTCTTCCTCAAAGAGGGAATCATCAGGCGTACCATGGCTAGGTGTCTGCATATTTGAACAAAATTAATATTATTTCAATTATGTAAATAACTAAAATACCCGAAGATAGAGCAATGCTGGCACTTTACATGTTCTTCCGCTGGCCTCTTTCCGCGATCATCCCGTCTCTGGGTTGTTCCTGCACTGCTCTCATCAGTCTGCCACATTGCAATAAAATTATAAATGTAAAAACTTGAAAAAAATATCTAACTTAAAAACACAAAATGAAAACTGAAATAATTTCTAATAAGACACCGGACGACGGAGTTAGAGTTTCAAATATTCCTTGCATTGAATTCAGTCCTGGAAACATGTCATTGCACATTAAGGCACCCAAACAAGAGACGAGTTGACAATGAAGACCTTATTGAATATATTGTTGGCGCAACTTCTAGTAAACTTGTTGTGAAGACCTTAAGGACATTTTTGGAGCAACAATGTTGAAGCTGATGGTATAGCATTGTTGGAGAAGATCTTGAAGGGCCTTGAAGTGAAGCTTTTGGAGCAACTATTGAAAAATCCTTAGAGAATTTAAGGCACTTTCTATCTTCCATCACCTTTTTCCTTTCAATATCCTTTAAACTATTTTGTTGATATTTAATGTTTGAAATCATGTTATAATTCCTTGATTATATGTGTTTGGGGACTAGAATAATTTCACACTAAACCACGCAAACTTAAAAGTAACTTAACAGATCCATAAAGTAATAATAATCATAATTCCTGATTTCCTATTGTACGATATGATGAAAACTATTCAAACATGAAGCAATGAAGACATGAAATGTCTGAATTTCAAGATTGATGAACCAATACAAGAAGTTAGAAACTACAACTTTGATTCAATACTCTATGTCCTAACTCCAGGAAGGAATCTAGTTTGTAGTACATAACATGCATCGTGTATTATCAATTCTTAATTGACAACAACTAAAGGTCATCTACATCATCAATTCCTTCCCATTTTGTGTTTTTATGTTATATTCCTTATAAAAGTGTCAAATTTATCTCAAAGTAAGCAACCGCTGAATAAAATAAAAAATAGTTGAGATATGATTGAGAAATGGTCATTTATTTCTTAAAAGGATCTTCACGATTTCTTTGGTTGTTTTTCATCTCAAGAAACAAGAAATGACCTAAGAAACTATCGTGCTGTAATATAAGAAACAACACGGTGCAATGGCCATTTTCAAAGCCAAATGATGTCCATTAAGGACATGGCCTTTATTTGGTTCCTGTTTCATAGGAGTTTCGGGTAGAAATGGAACTTTGTTGTACCATTTCCAGTAGTAAAAAGGGAAAACCTTCTTTTTCAAGATAATATAAATCACAAAAAATATGAACTATACTGCACACATTCTTGGATAATGTGAAAGTGGAAAAGGAATACCCTACACAAGTGATACACACATGTACACTTGAACACTAATATATTTTTGTAGTTGAAATGCAATGCTTGTTTTCATTTAAATGTAGGGTTTTTAAAGCAGGGAGAAATAATGGCTGCCAATTTAATAAGCGTTTCTTTGGGAAAAATTTAAATCTTGTATTAGGTGATGAAGATAATAGAGGGTATTGAATCTTGATTCTTGACATTGTGTTTAACTTGAATAACTCAAATGATTATAAATATCAGTGGATGAGTTCTTTTTTTCAAGTATGTCACTCAAAACTCTTATGTCAAAGCATTGTATGATGGCTAGCATTTGTTTGTTTCCCTTTCTTCAGTTCAATGTAAAAAGTATATTAATATATTGGAGCACGAATGATAACTACAATTGTTTGCTCTGCAGTATATCCAGCCCCAAGATTATGAAAAGTTTTCTCAAGTGGAGCTATTTGGTTAGGCTGTAGGGTCAACCCTCTATAGGAGGAAGGGCCTGTAGTAAGAACTTACCATTTTGCAAGAGCTGAGGGCCAATGCTGTTCTGCAAGAGCTGAGGGTGAATGCTGTTCTGCAAGAGCTGAGGGTGAATGCCGTTCTGCAAGAGCTGAGGGCGAATGTTGTTCTGCAAGAGCTCAGGGCGAATGCTGTTTTGCAAGAGCTCAGGGCGAATGCTGAGGGCGAATGCTGAGGGTGAATGTTGTTCTGCAAGAGCGGAGGGCGAATGCGCACGTGATATCACACGTTAATGTAGCACACATGTACATTTAAACACTAATATATTTTTGTAGTTGAAATGCAATGCTTGTTTTCATTTAAATGTAGGGTTTTTAAAGCAGGGAGAAATAATGGCTGCCAAATTAATAAGCGTTTCTTTGGGAAAAATCTAAATCTTGTATTGGGTGATGAAGATAATAGAGGGTATTGAATCTTGATTCTTGACATCTAGAGAGAACCCTATAGCCTAACACAATCCAATGGAATTGACCAAAAAAACCCAAATAGAGTCAACCCTACTATAGGAGGAAGGGCCTGCAGTAAGAACTTACCATTTTGCAAGAGCTGATGGTGAATGTTGTTCTGCAAGAGCTGAGGGCGAATGCTAAGGGAAAATTCTGTTCTGCAAGAGCTGAGGGCGAATGCTATTCTGCAAGAGCGGAGGGCGGATGCGCGCGTGATATCAGACGTTAATGTAGCTATTGTGACGGATACGAAACAATAAAATCATTTTTATGTAGCGTGCATATAAGTTTCGTATTTGTATTTAGTGCACATATAAGTGTCGTTATACCGACGGCAGAAAAGGCGTCACTATTGCAACGAAGGCCTCCAAACGTCGCAATTACGACACTTAGACATTGTGTCGCACTTGTAGTCATCGCAATAGCGACGCGTTGGGCCATAGTGTCGCCACTGCGACGTCTTCCTCCAAATGTCGCAATGGCGACACCTTTCTAAGTGTCAGTATTGTGACACCTTTCTATAAACATCGGTATAGCGACAGTTTCGGGCGGGATGGAAAAAAATTGGGGAAATTACCGACATTTGCTCAAAAGTGTCGGAACCAAGTGTCAGAATTTCCGCCAAATGTAATAGTGTCTTATCCAATTATTCTCCCAAACTGTTGCATATTTGAATTCATATCCCAAACTAAGGCTAAAGTGGATAATTTGAATTAGTGTGTTTTTGGATCTAAATTTGATGCAGGAGCATTAAGGTAGAGCCAGAAATGTGACAAAGTTGGTCACATGTTGTAGCTTGGAAAGAGGGCTAGCAGTCCTAAGCATTTGAAGACTTTGTCTTTCTTTGTTTTTAAAGTATTTTTTTTAAGTTTGATTTGGGCTAACCTAGCCAATGTAATTTGCATAATAAAATAATGGTTAATTTAGTTTTAGTTGAGAATTTAGTTGAATAAGTTGAATGAACTATTTTGGAAATTGAATGATGGTTTTCCAACCATATGGGGATTTTGTAGAAGGATAAAATCAAACCAAAATCCACCATTGTAGGGTTTAGCCATCTGTCAATAGAAAGGAGAGATAAAGAAGCAGAAGTGAATATAAAAACCAGTTGTTAGAGGGCTTGGCTCTGTGTTTTTTTCATTTTCCAGATTATCTAAGTGTTTTGTATTTTGATTGGGATCTCTGTCTTTTAAACATCACTTTATTTTCTAAATAATGTCTAAGTGTTTTGGTGCTTCATCGGGCTCCCTATTTTAAATTATTTCTTTGAATCTTTATTGAATTTGAATGCTTTCATTAAAGACACATAATGAGAACAACAATCAGATTGCAAGTGCGGCAAGGCCTTAATCTTACATTTTCCTTTTTAAACTGTGTATTGTGTTGACCGAAGAACAAACCCCAATCGAAATTGGAGGTTTAATGAGGATCGTCGATGTGAAGTTGATCAACAGTGATAAATTCATGTCAGAGCCAAAACTTAGCGCACATCACAAAGAATAAGAAACAATAATAAGGGTTCGCAGGTTAAAGGATTTAGCTTGTGATATGAATTGGTACAGAGGAGAAATAGCACAGGTCGTCGGATCTATCTGAGATCGAACAGTGGAAGTTGATAGTGACGATCACAAATTTAAATCTTTTAGGTTTAACATAAGAGCCATCGAAAGGGAAGTTAAAAAAATTTGCGATGTGAAACTTGGGAAACCACGTGTCGACATGACGCAACATCGCATCACACAGAATTTAAGGTTTAACGTTAAGATCCATTGCAAGGGAAGTTAAAAAGTTTGCAACGCGAAGTGTGGGAATCCACATGTCGATGCAACGCAACATCACCACACAGAATTTAAAGTTTAGCACTTAATGTTTCAAGGTTAAGTTGCGGAGAATACAAGGTGCAATTGTCCATTGATTGGTTGGAGATTAATGGTGGGACCCTCGAGGAAGAATTCTGCAGGTTTGTATTTTGTTTTTTTTGTGCATTGGTTTGGGTATTTGTTTAAGTCTACGTATATGATAAACGCCCCACTGATGATCACGTATGCATGTATGTGTCTTAAAGAACTCCCTTTCCGCAGCGTTATTCTCATCTATTACATCGAGTTTGCTGCAATTGGTATCAGAGCTGGTTTCTTCTTAAGTAAGGATGGAATTAGGAAGAAGAGGTCGGGGAAGAGCTTATGTAGGGAGAAGAGGCCAAGGAAGAGCTACAACAGAAGAAACAGATGAATGGTTACGCGAAGAGATTAGAGTATTGTCAACATGTTTAGCAGCATTAGAAGCAGGAATGTGTAGGGACCCGAAAAATGGAGATGACAGTGAAGATAAGGAGCCAGAGGCACAACTAGATGAGTAAGAGAACAAGCCACCAGATCTCAAATTACTGAGATCTGTTTTGATGGCTAGTAGCAAGCCAAAACTAGAGCTCTCCAATTATGATGGCATTTTATCCACGGAAGCACTGCTGGACTGGATAAGTGAGTTGGATAAATACTTTGAATATGAGGAAATTATTGAGGGCAGGAAGATCAGGTTTGTTGTCACTAGGTTGAAAGGGCATGCTGCACTGTGGTGGGGAAGTGTGCAAGCAAGGAGGAGAATACTGAAAAAACATTTTATCAGGAGTTGGGACAGGATGATTGCAAAAATGAAAATAAATTTCCTGCCTAAAGATTACCAAGTTTCCCTTTACAGGAAAGTGTAGAACCTGAGATGGAGAATAATTATTGTAAGGGAATACACAGAATAGTTCTATAGATTGAAATTAAGGGCTGGGTATGATGAAGATACTCCTGAGAAGACAACCAGATTTGTAAATGGTCTGTGGATGGAAATCTTAAATGAGATCAGTATTCTTTCCCCAAAAACTATAGAGGAGGCATAAAAGTGTGCTTTGAAGGCAGAGGAAAATATTTCCAGGAAGTAGAATGCAAGAAGAGGACGTGGTTCCGGAAGAGGAAGAGGACAGTCCTATGGTAGAGGTATAACTGCCAACAGTAATGAAGAAGACAGTAGTTCAAAGACTTCGAGATAGACTTAGAAAGAAGGTAACACCAGAGGTGGAAGGAAATACCAGTGAGGAAGAGGTAATGTCAGAGGTAGGGGAAATAACTACCAGTGTTACATGTGTCACAAATGGGGACATAGGTCATTTAAATGTCCTGAAAATGAACCAGATGAACAGAGAGGAGCATATGTTTCTCAACTTGATGAAGCAAAGGCAACACCACCAAAAGTGGAGAATGTGCCTGAAACAGGAGAAGCCTTGGTGTTGAACAAGGTTTTACTAAAACCATCCAAGGAGGTGGCTGACCTGACACAGAGGAAAGCATTGTTCTATACTGTGTGTAAGTCACATGGAAAATGCTGCAAATTAATCATAGATAGTGGAAGCACTAACAACCTGGTAGCCACTAAGATGGTGGAGAAATTGGGTTTGAATAATTCAAATCATATGAATCCATATAAGGTGTCTTGGCTGCAGAAAGGACACCAACTACTGGTTGATGAGCAGTGCGAGGTAGAGTTTCACATTGGAAATTACAAAGACAAGGTAACTTGCGGTATTATGCCTATGGACGTGTGCCATATTATGCTGGGCAGACCATGGAAATATGATAGAAAGGTTTTCCATGATGGGGAGAAGAATTTTTATAGATTTGAGAAGGATGAGATAAAGCATACACTGTTTCCCCTAAAAGAAGAAGAGACTGCAAAAATTAGTGGTATAAAGACATTGCTAATAGGAGGGAAGGAGTTTCTGCGACAGATAGAAGAGAATGAAGTGAATTATGTTGTTGTGCAAAGGAAAAGAGTAGTATTAATGCATACATAAATTATTGATTTGCGTCTGGAAATATAGGACATGTTGCAAGAGTTTAATGATATTTTGGTAGATGATCTACCAGATAAATTACCACCAAAGCGGAGCATTAGTCACCACATTTATTTTATTCCAGGAGCGAGTTTTCCGAATAAGGTTGCTTATCAGATGACTCCGAAGGAAAATGAGGAGATTAGGAAGCAAGTGTAGGAGTTGTTGGATAAAGGACTGGTTCGAGAGAATTTGAGCCCTTGTGTTGTTCTAACCATTTTAACTCCCAAGAAAGGAGGTGAATGGCAGATGTGCACATATTCTCGGGCGATAAACAAGAGCACCATCAGGTGTAGGTTTCCTTTACCTAGGATGGATGCTATGATGGATTTTCTAAGTGGTTGCACTTTTCAAAGATATATTTGGAGAGCGGCTATCACCAGATCAGGATTCGAGAAGGTGACGAATAGAAGACAACTTTCAAGACCAAAGAAGTTTTGTACGAGTGGCTAGTCATGCCTTTTGGATTGAGCAATGCACCCAGAACATTCATACACTTGATGAATGAGATGTTGAAGGAATTCATTGGTAATTTTGTGAATATATATCTGGATGATATACTTATTTGCAGTAAGACGAAGGAAGCACATTTACAACATGTCACGTATGTGCTAGAAAAATTGCAGCAGAATAAGTTTTAATGAATTTAAAAAAAACGTTCTTTTTGCAAAAAAGAATTGATTTATCTAGGTTTTGTAATTTTTGCCAATGAATTGAAGATGGATCCAGAGAAGGTTGCAGCCATAGTTAACTGGCCTTCTCCCAAGGGTTTGTTTTAAGTTATAACTTTTCACGGATTGGTAAGTTTCTACCGAAAGTTTATTAAGAGCTTCAGCAGTATTTGTGCACCTATGTTAGACACCATTAAAAAGGCAAATCAGCCTTTTTATTGGACAGAGTCTACTGAGAGGATTTTCCAGTTTTTGAAGAAGAGGATTACAAAAAACCAATCTTGAAGTTACCAAACTTCAACAAATGTTTCCAAGTTCATTATGATTCTAGTGGGACAGCGATTGGTGCAGTACTCAGCCAAGAAGATGATCTAGTAGCATACTTTAGTGAGAAGTTAAATGAGAGAAATAATAAGTATACGTCTTATGACAAAGAATTTTATGCAGTCGTCCAAGTGATGAAGCATTGGAGATATTATTTGTTGGCTAATGAGTTTGTTTTGTTTTCAGATAATTCTTCATTACAATATATTATGCAGCAACATAAGATGAATCACAAACACGTGAAGTCGGTGGAGTACTTGTAGAGTTTCACATTTGTTTTGAAACATATCAGTGGTCAGGCCAACAAAGTAGCAAATGCGTTGAGCAGGAGGAATCTAATATTTCAAGAAAGTTTAGTGCAGGTTTTGGGATTTGAAAATCTCAAAGACTTGTATGAAGTGGATGCAGATTTTAAGGAGGCTTATGAAGCTTGCCAAAACCAACCGTTGATGGATAATAGTCCATGGTTGGATTTTAACATATAGGAGGGGTTGTTGTTCAAAGTAGGGTAGTTATGTATTCTGGAATGTTCTATGTGAGAGAACTTAATCCAGGAAAATCATAGTGGAGGTTTGGCCGGACATTTTGGTATAGATAAGACCTTGGGCTCAGCTAAGCCACTTTTACTATTGGCCAAAAATTCGAAGGATGTAAAGAGGTTCGTAATCAGATGTAAGGTGTGTCAACATGCAAAGGGATGTAGTCAAAATGCAGGACTGTATACACCCTTACCAATTCCAAATAGACCATGGGACTTAGTTAGCTTGGAATTTGTCTTGGGATTACCAAAGACACAGAGGGGATTCGATTGCACCATGTTGGTGGTGGATCATTTCACCAAAATGGCACATTTCAGTCATGCAGAAAGACAAGTGATGCCACACATGTAGCATATTTTTTCTTTACATATATAGTTAGATTATATGGCTTTTTGAAGCCCATCATCTCGAAAAGGGATGTAAATTTCACAGGATATTTTTAGCGAACATTGTGGAAGAATTTAGACACCAATCTAAATTTTAGTTCTTCTTACCATCCATAGTCAGATGGAAAAACTGAAGTTGTGAACAAGAGTCTGGGAAATCTGTTGAGGAGTCTGGTTGGTGAGAATTCCAGAAAATGGTATCATGTGCTTGGACAAGCGTATTTTTCTTACAATGACTCACCCAACAGAATCACGGGCAGAAGTCCTTTCCAAATCCTATATGGAATGCACCTACATAGAGTATTTGAGTTGCGAGATTTGGATTATTTATAATGGAGGAGTGTTGATGGCAAATATTTCACAAAGTAGTTAGCGATCTACATGAAAAGTTCAAGTTGAAACTACAAGACAACTGCCAAAAGTATAAACAACGAGCAAATTTAAAAAGGTGGGAGGTATAATTTGAAGTAGGAGACTTGGTACTAACACATTTGTGCAAGGAGAGGTTTCCCAAAGCCGAATACAACAAATTAAATATGAAAATTATTGGGCCTTGTAGAATTCTTTGGAAGTTTTCTGCAAATGCTTATGAGTTGCAGTTACCTCTGGGTGTAGGAATCCCGGCCATCTTTAATGTGGCAGAATTGTACCCATATATTGTTGTTGATTAAGGCAAAAGTTCATAGGGAAGAACACGGGACACCGAGTATGAAGAGAAAGCATGGATTGAACAAATGCCTCGAGCACAACCTTTGGATATTGAGAAAATTTTGGACATAGAGGTGGCCAAGAAGACATGAAACAAAGACTATCTGAAGTATCTGGTTAAATGGAAGAACCATTCTCTGAAGGACTATTCTTGGTTCGATGCTTCCCAGATTCAAAGCGTAGGGTATTCTATTAAAGAGATCATGGACATGAGCCATGAATTTAATTTACCCCAGGAGCCTGATGCAGGAGCATTAAGGTAGAGCCAACAATGTGACAAAGTTGGTCACATGTTGTGGCTTGGAAAGGGGGCTAGCAGTCCTAAGCATTTGAATATTTTGTCTTTCTTTGTTTTTAAATTATTTTGTTGAAGTTTAATTTGGGTTAACTCAGCCAATGTAATTTTCATAATAAAAGAATGGTCAATTTAGGATTAGTTTAGAATTTAGTTGAATAAGTTGAATGAACTATTTTGGAAATTGAATGACAGTTTCCCAACCATATGGGGATTTTGGAGAAGGATAAAATCAAACCAAAATCCACCATTGCGGATTTATGCCATGTGTTGAGAGAAAGGAGAGATAAAGAATTAGAAGTGAATGTAAAAACCAGTTGTTAGAGGGCTTGGATCTATGTTTTTTTTGTTTTCCAAATTATCTAAGTGTTTTGTATTTTGATCAGGATCTCTGTCTTTTAAACAACATTTTCTTTTCTAAATAATGTCTAAGTGTTTTGATGCTTCATTGGGCTCCCTGTTTTAAATTAGTTCTTTGCATCTTTATTAAAGTCGAATGCTTGTATTAAAGATGCACAACGAGAACAACAATCAGATTCTAGGTGCGGCAAGGCCTTAATATTACATTTTCCATTGTTAAACTGCGTATTGTGTTGACCGCAGAACAAACCCCAGTCGAACTTGGAGGTTTTATGAGGACCATCGATGTGAAGTTGATCAACAATGATAAACGAACGTCAGAACTAAACTTTATCACACAATGCAAAGAATAAGAAACAAAAATAAGGTTTCACAGGTTAAAGGATTTAGTTTTCCACACGAATTTTTATGGAGGAGAAATAGCATAGGTCATCGGATCTGTCCGAGATCGAACAGTGGAAGTTGATAGTGGTGATTTCAAATCACAATTCATGAGGTTTAACGTTAAGAGCCATCGAAAGGGAAGTTGAAAATTTTTCGATGCAAAGTGCGGGAAACCATGTGTCGACGTGGCGCAACATCGCATTGCGCAAAATTGAAGGTTTAACATTAAGAGCCATCGCAAGGGAAGTTGAAAATTTTGTGATGTGAAGTGCGGGAAGCCATGTGTCGATGTAGCGCAACATCGCATCGCGAAGAATTTAAAGTTTAGTGCTTAACGTTTCAAGGTTAAGTTGCGGGGAATGTGAAGTGCGATTGTCTGTTGATTGGTCGAAGATTATAGTGGGACCCTCCAGGAAGAATTTCGCAAGTTTGTATTTCATTTGTTTTGTGCATTGGTTTGGGTATTTTTTAAGTTTGCGTATATTATAAACGCCTTGCTATTGATCGCGTAAATATGTATGTATGTTTCTTAAATAACTCCCTTTCCGCAGCATTGTTCTGATCTATTGCAACAGGTTTTCAACAAAATTGGTAAGGTATGGTGCATATTAAATTAAAAGGAGTCTAGTTTTGCATGTATCGCCACTCTTCTCGCCCTATCACCAAGCTCCCGAGCCAATGGGTGAGGGAGGCACTCACTAATACCATACCAAAGGAATAAAATGAAGTAAACTGTATTTAAGGCACCTCCTTCCGCGCAGGAAATAAGGGAAGGGCCATTGTTTCTGTTTCACCTACTCTGGAAAATACCCTGTCGGGTGATCTTTCCGAGCACGATTCTAAATGTTTAGCCAAGTTTTGATGACACTAAATCTAGCAAAAAAATCAAGAAAACCAATCCACCAATCAATATCCAGAACAAGACGAATGAGATATTTTCAAATTTTGTATTCCTTCCAACCCAACATCTAATCAAAAAAATGGCCCATCAATCAACACTGATAGAAACGTCGCCTTGGCGATGGGATAACGTAAAATAAATATAACCCGTAACAAAATTAAGGAGAAAAGAAATATTTGGGACAATTGTAGTTGTATGCAATTCCCCACATTTTATCAAATAAAGTTTTTAACTTTATTTATTTATTATATTTCTTATTAAAAAAAAATCAAATTTTAATAACTATGATTATGCATTCATTCATTTGAATATAAATAAATTAAAGAAATAGCTCAAGAATATATATGATAAATTATATATATAATATTTAATTCTTTAAAAAGAACGTGTATGATGTCCTAAGCTGCATGCTTTATAGCTTGTCTAGATGCAACTATTTTACCTTGAACCTTTATCCTGTTTGAGTGTTACTCATGTTGGTTATAGAAAAATATCTCATAAAAAATATTAACCGCTCTACTAATAACTTGAAATTATTGACATCACTTAAGACCATAGATGTTATATTCTGTCAGTGGTTGTTTGGTTATATCTGTCATCCCAATAATATAGGGTGATATGGCCATTCCAACAACTTCAATCTGGCCATAAGAATGTACCATAGAGCAAACCCATGAGTCTGCATCATATAATATCACGTAACTGTCACTTCAAAACATATTTTTTTTAGAGATTTAAGGACATTTTGGAAACCCAAGATCAGTAAAATTTTTTTTGTTGATTCTTATTCTGTATTCCAAAGAAGGTTGGATAAAAAATAATGTATTGTCTAACTGGCGAGAGGTGCACAATCCATTCACCTTCTACTTCACATAACCTTAAATATACAGCCATAATAATGCATCAAATAGTTACACTTTGGCATTGACCATCAAGAGAATTGTTGATTCACGGGACTATAGCGAGAGATACCATTGAGAGTTTACCACCCCCACCAGTTTGATTTTCATTGAACTTTATATCATGATACCTAAGAATCCCCAAAGTTACATATCCCTTGACTTTAATTCTCAGTGCATTATGTATGGTGATACCTGAGAATAATCACATATCCTATGAGGATAATTACCTTGTGGGTCGTTTTTGTTTTAAAAGAAAATTTAGCAATAAGAAAACCATAATCAAGAGCATCGTTAAATTGTATTAATCCTGATGAAAATATTCTTGCTTGACTCTATTTAAAATTTGTAAGCCCAATGAACGAATAAGTGTGGAACTACATTTAAATAAGGATCTTTGGTAGCTCAAAATTAGTGAAATCATCCAGTTTAAATCAATCAAAGTTTTAGTTATGAAATAATGAACTTAAAAAAGGAAAAATATGGGTTCCCAATCAGTAAACAACTCAAGTTGCAATAGGAAGGTCATATCAGAAAAATTTCACACAGGATATCAGTAATCATGTGATAATTTCATTATAAAAATTGCTTAAATAATGTGAAAGTTCTGTTTCATGACAATGTAGCAATTAGCGTTCCCAAAAATTATTTTTTGATAAATTATTATTTGATAAAAAATTTATTTGAACATGAAAGAGAGGTCTATGCTGAAAATAGAAGAGAAAATAAAATTTTTCTACCTTGAACCGGCCCCTAGATTCGATCTATGTTCGCTTTTCCCATTTCTTTGAATTTGTGTGTTCGCTTTGCCTATTTCTATGATTTTTTGTTTATACATATAGGAACTAGTCTGTAGTTATACTGAGACTAAAGTCAGCCTCACAATATCTTGAGATTCATTGAGAGTGTCTAAGGATTTTCATTTCCACTTTCCAATACTTCTTCAATAACTCGCAATGTATATTATCTTTTCCCAACTTTAGAAAATGATTTAGCATGCCATGATTAATTATTTCAAGCTTCATAAGCCATCTCCCAGTTGATGTTTCAACATATAAAACCAAAACCAAAAACCAAAATCATACCTTGGAACACTTCTGAAGTAGAGTTTTGGATCAACACAACATCCTGGATTCACGAGATAATTGTCAATGCACACATATACAATGGTATCTGCAATCATAACACTATTCCAAACCAATATGGTCAGCTTCACATAAATCAATATTGTACAATGAAATAAACTAAGTCAGCTCATCAAAGTTTAGAATCTAGATGAAAACTAATATCAAAGTCATCAATATCACAGTATCTATTGTTTAGACCATGTGATAGGTAGAGATCATGTCAAGTCTTTACTTCATCTATTTTCATGCCAACAAGTTGTCATCTATCACACAATATCAATCCAAACTTCATCAAGTCATTCTCATGATCATAATAAAAGTCATTTATGTCACTAGATGCAAATGCATACACCATGGATAAGTCATGCAGGTTCCATATTCATATTGAATCTCAACTATAAATGCTTCAACCATTGTGCTAGGAATAAGGATACCAATGAAAAAATAGTATTGAATACCCATATACGTCATTGGAAGTGTCTATGCTCATATATCATTGTTATAAAGGAAAATTATTAGTCGTCAAATAAAATCATTAGTCATGAGGAAAAAACCAAATTTTCTATCATAGAGAGATACATATTCCAAAACATATTTCAATAATCAAGTCAAAGTTCTAAGTCATTATCAAGCATCATGCCAAAACTCCAAACACTTCTCATCTACATTAATCAGTCAAATCATGGCAAACCCTTGCAACACAAAATTCAAAAGTAATGACACATCTCTACGGATATCCCAGTCACCTACAAACAGAAGTTTAGTCTTAATATTCAAACTATAGTAAACTTGTAAAATTTCCTTTTCATATATATTTATGTTATGTTCTTCATTTTTGTAGGACTGATATCCTTTAGGAGAACATCTGATTTTATGCATAAAAATTCATTTTTATGTCCAACAGGGATAGCCGCACCCATAGGGCTTCCTATGAGTTGTTGGGATATTACAGTCACACTCTTCAAGATGTTATATGAGTGAATATGGCTTCCTAACTACCAAACCCTATCTTAGAACTGTCTCAGTGCCTTGGTCCCACACTTGAGCTTGCTTCCATGCTATTGGGACCTATAGTATCATTTGTATTCTTTCTTCTATGTGAATGGGGCTTAGAGTAAGAGAAGACGCTATCACCTTAGATCAGAACTTTGCTGCTGATCAATAATGTCATATATTTGTCTATTAATGCCCACAAATAATAAAAAGAGTATACAACGTAAATAGCAATAGGAGAAGGGATATTATGGAGAGTTTCTTCTCTCTAGATGGGAATTCATGCCATCAACCTCTCTATAATTCTATCATGCATAAAAAAATATGTTATATCATAAAGTAAGACTATATCATATATTCAAATTAATCATAACATGTTAGTAACTACTTCACCATGGCATCCTGACATCAATCTTTCATAAAGGGATAGATTAAACTAATTAGAGAAGCTTACATATGCAACATCATACTTCAAATATCATGAACACAATAATACTTCTTTGTCACATAACTCGATCAAGTTAGGGAATTCAATTTAATATTCCTAATTTTCCATCAGTTAATTAGAATATTAGAGTTCTTAATCTTCTCAATTAATTAAGTAAATAAAAGGGTGGAGGGACCCATAAACCCCATAGATGAATAAAATCCACTTTTTTGTGTGAATGTGGGTTAGTAGATAGTAGATCAACATGATGGAGTAGTGGAGCAACTCATTAATGAATGAAAAGTGGATATTATGTAGAGATAATGAGGAAGGTGATGGAGATAGTGGAGGAATAAAAGTAAGGTCATAGAGCATTAATGATGCAGTGATGGATGAAGTGGTGCATTAAATGCAAACATGATGGAGGGAGTGGATATTAATTGTAGAGATCATGGAGATCATGGAGAGACAACGCAGTCTTCATGGAGACTAGTGGCCACATGTGTAACACAGTTATGAGGTGGGCCAAGGCTAGGGAAGGCTCAAAAACATATAAGGAAGATGAAGGCAACAAAACAATTCAGTTTTAAATTTGATATTGTATTTTCATTTGACATTATTTTCATTCTTAAACTATTTAGATAAGTCTGTTGTGTTGTTTACCACACAATTTTTCCCGAGCGGGAATCCCACCCTTACCCATGGGGGACTTTGAGTGCCTACTTTTGGAAGGTTATTTTGAGCAGCTATTCATCATTCGGCATTGGTGTTACATTTAACTCCTCTCTTCTGCATACACATCTCAAGAATTACACATCCTTGTCTTAGGCTTTGAAAGGAAAAAGTTAGTTTCTAGCATTTCAGCTAGGAAACCGATGGAGGATTCATCCTTTCACCTTGTGCTTCCATTTCGGTCTACTAGGAGCAACATTGTGATATCCGGCATCAGGCCATCATATTACACCTCCATGCAACAAGAGTTTTGTTGAGTCTCAAAAGTGTTTTCCATATTCATACATATTTCCATTATGTCATTACCATTCAGCTCTCATTTCATAACTATCTGACCTAAAACCATACATCAAGTAACTATTTTCATAAATATATGGGTTTGGGTCCTTGTCTTCCAAAGTTATTTATTTTATGTCTTTAAAGTGAATTTATGATTAGAAACTAGAAAATTAACATAGTTTCATATATCTATATATGTGTTATGAGTTTTGTGACATGTGTAGGTCAAAAGGAAGCTTCTAAAAGACCTTTATGTGGCCTCCCAAAACCAAATTCGAACTTGAGTGGAAAATATCATGGGATCATGAGGATATGTGTCTCATTTCCTTTTTGTATTGAAACTCTAAGAAGATATGTGTCTCATTTCTTATTTGTATTGAAATTCTAAAAATACATGTGTCTTATCATTTCCTATTTTGATTGTAACTCTAGAGATAGAGGGAGAGATTCATGGACTCTCATTAATGAGATAACTTCTCATATTTTGTATAAATAGGAGAAGCTTTCTCCTATCAAAAAAAGTGAAAAATAGGAGAAGAAGATAAAGGATTATAGAGTGTCTTGTAACAAATCTTAAGATGGAATGGGATGTAGATTTGTGAGTTTATCAATAAAGAAGTTCTTTGATGTTGTTTTGATTACAACTTTAAGGAGCTGAAGAATTTCACCAAATTGGTAGCAGAGGGCCCCTACTATTCGAGGAGGTTTTGCATGTTTTCTAGATAAGTCATTTTCAATTATGTTTTGTCATATTTCCTTACTTAGATTGCTTTTTGAAATCATATCTTTTAGCATTATGTTTCATGTCATTTGCTTAGATAAAGGATCCTCATGATATTACAGTTAGTCTCTTTCTCAAGCTCTTCCAATACATCTCTATTAAATGAATGGGATTCAGTTTTGATATTCTGAGTTATTAGCATTTCATTTTTTGTTATTTAGTTAAAAAGAAGATCCTCATTATATTGCAATTAGTCTCTTTCAAAAGCTTTTCCAATAAACCTCTAATTCACGAATGAGACTAAGTTTTAATATTCTGATTTATTGATTGTTTTGCTTCATAGAAGATCCTTATCACATTATGATTAATCTCTTTCAAAAGCTCTTCCAATAAACCTCTAACTCATGAATGAGATTTAGCTGTAATGTTATAAGTTGTTTCAGCATTTCATAGGAGATCCTTACTACATTATAGTAATCTTTTTCTCAAGCTCTTCCAATAAACCTCTATCAAATGAATGAGATTTCACTGTAATGTTCTAAGTTACTGTTTGTTTCAACATTTCCTTTTATGTTTTAAGAGATCCTCATTACATTAGAATTAATCTTTTTCACAAGCTCTTCCAACAAATCTCTAACTAAATGAATCAGATTAAGTTGTAGTGTTTTGAGTTACTTGTCATTTCACGAATGTTCATCTAGAAGCTGTAATATCCATGGATTAATACCTCTCTGTTTTCATCATTTCCTAGTTAGGAACAGAACTTGCAAATAAAACTCTGCTTTAATTCATTTGACAACATTTCCTTTTCCTTCCTTTTAATTATATTTAATCTCATCTTTCTAGTTTAGAGTAGAACACTAAGAATCAAAACATAAAACCCCCAAAACAATAGTAAAATGTCAAAACAACGAAGTAAGAAATAGGTTTCTTAAGCACATATAGTGCACCACACTTTATTAGTTTACTAGCCCTGGTCGATAATTTATGTTAGCAATTTAGGATGCTAAATTGACTAAACATTTTGGCGCCGTTGCCTGGGAAGTGTAATTAGGAGACCTTATTTCTTACATATAAAAAAAAAAAAATTAATAATTTCTCGAGTATGCTCTCCTCCTGCACTTTGTGTGATTTAGAGGATCAAAAAAAGAATTTTAATGTAAAAAAAAAAAAATTCAATAAATTATTTTGTTTTGTAAAATATATATGTATATTTTTATTTTATTTTTAAATATAACATATGTAATTTTATTAACAAAACAAATAAAATAAATTTCATTTTCTTTATTAATAGTTTCTTTCTAATAAAGAAAATTAAAAAAAAAAAATCCAAAGCATAAAATAAAATGAGATTAAAACTCCAAACAAATAAGCTAAAAACAACATTTAGGTGGCTTTGCAATCTCTAAATCAATGTTTTGTATGCTAGTTTGGCTTCGACCTTCCAATCAACCTGGAAATAAACTTGACTGCACAACAAATTTTGGATTTTGGCCTTCAAATTCACATCAACCAGAGATCCGTTCCATCAAGCTCTCATCTCCAAATTCTGAAAAGAAGTAAAGTTTAAATTGTGATATGGATGTTTTTATTTCATTCACGAAACTTTGATTATGAGAGATTTACTGCTGTGAGATGCCATGTATGCATTGAGTTTTGCAGATCTAACCTCTGCAATTGTTAAAAAAAATCTGTGATTGGAGATTCCATATTGATGGCCAATGCTCTTGCAAATCTAATAAAAATATGCTGGGATCAAATCCTAATAAGAAATCATATAAATTTAGGAACAAGTTCCTTCGGGCTCAAAATTCATCAGGCTGCCGCAAGAGAAACTGGAGAATAACTTAACAAAATTGAAATTGTGTGCAGGATACTCATGATAAGCATTTCTCTGCAGATCAAAGAGATCATCAACATTGAAAAAGCGTTGAATAAGAAAAGGAGCTGTTGTCAAAATTCTCAGATTGAAATGCATTGAATAAGAAAAGAATCTGCTGTCAAAGAAGCAAAAAAAGAGAAGCAGAGAGGAAAGCCAAGGGAAACAAGAAATTTGCTTAGGAACTACAATGAAACTGGAGGCATAATCATTTAAAAAATCCATAATTTAGAGAGACCGTTCTTCAAGAAGCTGAGTTTGGTTTCAAATTGAACTCAAATGATCGATGCATGTGGCAATTAGAAAATCATTTCATTCACCAGAAGTCGTATTCCATTGCCAGAAAAAAGTAACTGTTTTTGACACGTGCTTTTGAAACACATTTTCTGGTTGACTAATGATGAATTTCAAAAAAGGAGACGTGGGTTTTTCTCAGAACAGGGGCAATTAAATAACGCAAAAATGGTTTTCTGAATTTCTTAACCGATTGAGAGAATTTCAACGATATTTTGAACCTCATTTTGTAGATTGCGTGGAGAAACGGTTTTGTTTTAAATGCACAGTGAATTGTTTGAATAGGGCATGCTAAGGGAAGAAGAATTCGAATTTTAAATAAAATTTTGCTGTAGATTAATCCACACAATGATTTCATGGGAAGATAGATCAGATATAAAATGTGCATCCGTTGTTACATAATGCAACTATAGCACTTGATGGGTTCATTTGTTTAGATCACTGAGATTTATTTCATCATTTTTATTTTTTTTTCTACCCATTCGAGAGCAAGGTTATCCATTTGAATGCTTAATCATTGTGCTGAGCCATTGCTTCTACGAATCCCCTCATCTGATCTCAGTTATGGAGAAGGCATGCTAATGGTTGGAAGCCAATCAACTATAAAAGCCCCGAGAGCTAGTAGCATATCAATCCGACAATTTTTAGCCTCTGTATTGAAACATGAAGTTATATTTGAGGTCTTTTCCAGTGCTGTGTTTAAACACATGGTGGGATTACTAAGCCTATTGTTGTTTTGCCATATATAATTTTCTTGGAGCATTGAGCCTTCTAGATATTGGACAGTTTTTTTTTTTTTTTCCTGATAATTATCTAAAGTGGAAGAGGCAACATAATGTTTCTGCATTATGCAATGAAGTTTAGTTTTATTTAAAAAAATAAAAATAAATAAAAAATAAAAAAAACAAAAAAATTCTAAATTTCAAAATCTCTCATTGCTTTTCCTTTTGTTGTCTTTATTGGATTGTCACAATACCAATCCTTGTTCCTCACTTCTTTGGGTAGGCAACATTATCTGTTGTGACACTAATTTAGGTTTAAATAGAATGTATTTGCCATTAAAAAAATATAAAAAATAAATAAATAAAAATAAAATTAAATGAAAAAATAATAAAAAAATAAAAAATAAATTTTTTTTTTTTTTTTTTTTTTGCATCAATAAAATAAGTAAGATATTGTTCATTTTCCTTGAGGAGGTACTGATTGATTTAAATGTCGAGACTGATTATTTGCATAGGCATGTATACTTAACTTTATTTTTAGGATTTTTAGCTACAGAAACTGCGCAATTCTACAACTGTTGTGCAATTCTGCAAGCTAAAACATCAATTTTGCAGTTGAGAAACTTCACTGTTTCACCCAAATTTCAAATTAGCCTAACTTTCTCTTCCGACATCGGATTTCGACGATTAAAGCGTCGTTGGAAATATTTCGACGAGATATACATAATGAGAAAACTATCATCAATGTTTGAAATAGTAAAGACTAAAGAAATTTATGAAAAGACACAACAGGTAACTTGAGGCACTAATTTCGAAACAGGTATAAATTCTTTTGGTTTTCCTTCATGAACTTGTTTTATTAGTACCAATTCTCAGTTTTTTGTGTAAATGTCATAACCAGAGAGATTGACCACCTCTCTCTTTTGATAATATTACATTCCATTGCAGAAGAAGTACTAGTTTTATTTTGCAGGTTTCAGAGGGAAGGACAGATGACTACAAACGAATAGTGTCTCTCTCAGAGACTACAATTCTCTTACAAGAAGATGATAAAAAACAAAGAAATAAACATCAATGCATGAGCACATGCTAATGCAAATCAGATCCAACACTTGCAAGCCTTTCAAATGCCAGTATCTCCATTGCATCCATGCTTCCTCAGTCAATAAAACACTCACCTCATTTCCCTTTACCTTCGCTATTTCATTTCTATTTAGTCATTCAATAAAATCCTCGTCTCATTTTCCCTCACTGCTCATTTTTTTCCCAGTCATTATATTTTCCTGCTCTGCTTTCACTAGCAATAAAACCATTCAGCTCCTCTACAAAGCTGATTCATTTCATTTCCATTTTCATTCTGTCAAATAAACCTTGATCCACTGCAAAAATTTTCATCCATAGTCCTTCAAAAATTATTCCTTCATGCTCGCATTAGATGATGGAGGATTCCTTAAGGCCTCCCTTCTAACAAGTCTTGGCCTATCAACATCAACACATTATCTAGGTACAAGACTAGAGTCCTTAAGAGTACCTTGAGGCTTGTATGCATTAATGACAAGTTCTATCGCTGACAATCATGGGAATATATCGGTGTCCCTTGATTGTCAGATCTTGCAAGTGGCTCGACATCAGCCCATTTATTCGCACTTTGCAAGATGTACTTAGGTACCTTGGCACTCATTGACATTAATGGTGAGTTTGCCTCACATTGTTTAACAACATTCATCAATGGTCGGTAATCCAATGACTTCTCTTCATGCTCGACATCAACACATTTATTCGCATGACTAGAATTGTACCATCAGATTTTGTAACGATTGAAGACTACATCATTTCAGCAGTTTGCAGCAGGAATCAATTTGTATCAGTAGCAATAAAGATCCCAATCTTGCCATCAGCACAAAGAGAACAAAGATAACAAAGAAGCAGATCAAATTCATTTGTTTACATAGTTCATGATCCAATAACATCAACAGCCACACTCTTCAGTATACACAACTCATCCACATTTAAGGTAAGTGAATATATGTGGTTTTCTAATTTTTATTCATATAATTCATTAGAATGCTAAAATTGTAACTTTGGAAAAATTCCTCACTCCCTTTTTCACATTGTCATATCTTTAGTTGGGGGGGAAGGGACATCATTTCATATCCACATGTCATACACTATCACACATTTTCATTTAATTTCCACCCACATATACTTCCCAACCAACTATTGTTGCAACATGATCCAAAAGATTATATGCCTTGCAAATGATCAATTCATTGATGAAGTAATTGATTCTAAATGTTTTCATGAACTTTGATGCAACAAAGAAAATAAATCATTGTTACACAAGAACCATTGCTCAAAAAAATTGGTTGTCACACAAGAACCAACCATTAAAAAAATGTTGCAATCAAATGTATTATACTTTGCCAAAAAGAAAATATCAAGAAGCAAAGTTTGGAACGAATCTATATGAGTCAAAACTCATAAAATATCAACTCATGGACAAATGAATCATTGCAATAGTTGCATGAGGACATGCAACAACTTCAGTTGGGGGGTATGTTGAGTCTCAAAAGTGTTTTCCATATTCATACATATTTCCATTATGCCATAACCATTCAGCTCTTATTTCATAGCCATCAAACCTAAAACCCTACATCAAGTAACCATTTTCATAAATATATGGGTTAGGATCCTTGTCTTCCAAAGTTATTTATTTTATGTATTTAAAGTGAATTTATGATTAGAAACTAGAAAATTAACATAGTTTCATATATATATATATATGTGTTATGAGTTTTGTGACATGTGTAGGTCAAAAGGAAGCTTCTAAAAGACTTTTATGTGGCCTCCCAAAACCAAATTTGAATTTGAGTGGAGAAGATCATGGGATCATGAGGACATGTGTCTCATTTCCTTTTTGTATTGAAACTCTAAGAAGATATGTGTCTCATTTCTTATTTGTATTGAAACTCTAAAAATACATGTGTCTTATCATTTCCTATTTTGATTGTAACTCTAGAGATAGAGGGAGAGATTCATGGACTCTCATTAATGAGATAACTTCTCATATTTTTGTATAAATAGGGGAAGATTTTTCCTATCAAGAGTAGTGAAAAAATAGGAGAAGAAGAGAAAGGATTAGAGAGTGTTTTGTAACAAAGTTTAAGATGGAATGGGATGTAGATTTGTGAGTCTATCAATAAAGAAGTTCAGTTCATTGATGTTGTTTTGATTACAACTTTAAGGAGCTGAATAATTTCACCAAATTGGTAGCAGAGGGCCCCTACTATTCAAGGAGGTTTTACATGTTTTCTAGATAATTCATTTTCAATTTTGTTTTGTCATATTTCCTTACTTAGATTTCTTTCTGAAATCATAGTTTTTAGCATTATTTTTCATGTCATTTTCTTAGATAAAGGATCCTCATGATATTGCAGTTAGTCTCTTTCTCAAGCTCTTCCAATACATCTCTATTAAATGAATGGGATTCAATTGTGATATTTTGAGTTATTAGCATTTCATTTTCTGTTATTTAGTTAAAAAGAAGATCCTCATTATACTACAGTTAGTCTCTTTCAAAAGCTCTTCCAATAAACCTCTAATTCACGAATGAGACTTAGTTGTAATATTGTGAGTTATTGATTGTTTTGTTTCATAGAAGATCCTTATCACATTATGATTAATCTCTTTCAAAATCTCTTCCAATAAACCTCTAACTCATGAATGAGATTTAGTTGTAATGTTATAAGTTGTTTCAACATTTCATAGGAGATCCTTACTACATTGTAGTAATCTTTTTCTCAAGCTCTTCCAATAAACTTCTATCAAATGAATGAGATTTCACTGTAATGTTCTAAGTTACTGTTTGTTTCAACATTTCCTTTTATGTTTTAGGAGATCCTCATTGCATTAGAATTAATATTTTTCACAAGCTCTTCCAACAAATCTCTAACTAAATGAATCAGATTAAGTTGTAGTGTTTTGAGTTACTTTTCATTTCATGAATGTTCATTTAGAAGCTGTAATATCCATGGATTAGGACTCTCTGTTTTCATCATTTCCTAGTTAGGAATAGAACTTGCAAATAAAACTCTGCTTTAATTCATTTGACAACATTTCATTTTCCTTCCTTTTAATTAGATTTAATCTCATCTTTCTAGTTTAGAGTAGAACACTAAGAATCAAAACATAAAAACCCCCAAAAAAAACAAGAAACATCAAAAACAACGAAGTAAGAAGTAGGGTTTAAGCACATATAGTGCACCACACTCACGCTTACTAGCCCCGGGGTCGATAATTTATGTTAGCAATTTAGGACACTAAATTGACTAAACTCTAAGTTTGAGTTCCCTTCCACACTAGCCTTTTATACCTTAGCTTAATATCTAGGATCAAGCCCTATCAGACAACAGAAAATTTAGCTTCATTATTACTGGCATATCCACAATGGTATTCATATATTATTCTAGTCTTCACTTGAGGGTCCCTGAAGAGCCCTCCAAAGCCTGTGAAACTCAGATTTCCTTTTGAGGCTCCACTGAAGCTTAATTTGATGAACCCCTCCAAAGGGGTGGTGAATATTTGTGCTCAGTCCACCGTAATAAAAATAAGTTTCTAGGATTTAGGAGAAATCATAGCTTTTGAAAGGTTTAGGCGAAGAATAATTCGAGCCTCGTGGGGTGCAACTTGCCATTAATCTAGCAGTGATTTCTCTGCCAATATTGTTTCCCAAATGTTTTGTAATATCCCCTCCCAAATCACTTCCTAAGTTTGCTGACAATTCTTGAAGATCCTACGATTCCGCACTTTCCAAATAGCCTAAAGAGTGAAGCCAAGAACTAAACTCCAAGCCCTATTGAGAATTGGGCTAGAGAAAAGGCCATGTCACCATAATATAATGGATTCTCTAATTCTCTAGGGGTCTCTATCAATTCTTTCGAAGAGATATTCCACTTGGTTCCACTTTTGCGTGGTGAAAGAGAACAAATTTAGGATATGTTCCAGATCCTCATTATGGTGACCACAAAGGATGTAATAATATGAAGGCCCAAAGATACCTCATTTTTGTAGTTGATCCTAGGTTAACATTCTGCCTCTATAAAAAATATAGAGGAAGAAGGAAACTTTCTCCCACCACCTCCCTTCCTAGATCTTCTTCTAGAGTGGCTATTGATTCCCCTGTCCCCATCCATCCTTGAGCCTATACACCTCTTGAGTGGTGAAAATTTCCTTTGTAGTATAGCCCCACCTAAGAATGTTTGGGCCAACCTATATAATGATCCTCCTGGATGTCAATTCCCTATCCAACTAATCCCATGGTTCTGACTCTGGGAGCTGAGGCCAGTCCTTTCGATCTTTCCATCTCTTCCATACACCATTTGTCAAGTCCTCTTTCCGGGACTCTGATCTACTCGGTGAAAGTTCCTGCCAGATGTGTACATGAATAGGTCATTCAAGTCTTGTCTTCTAAATAGTTCCCCCCTCTATGACCATGAGTCTTGCCAAAAAAGGGTTTTTTTTTCCAATTCTAATTTCCCAGAAAAATCATTGATTGATAAGGTCATTGTTTTGAGCCGCCAGGTTCCATATTGTAAATCCTTTAGGAGGGTCACAATACCTGAGGATGTCTTTAGTGCGAGTTTTTATACTGTATTTGTGGGTCCAAATTTTCTTCCACAGGTCGGATCCTACACGTATCCATATCCACCCGAGTTTGTCTCCCATCACTTGATTTAGAGGGAGAGTGTCCATGAGTCCCAATCCTCCTTCCACTTTGGGCTTGAATAGGTTATGCCACGAAATCAGAGCTCGTTTATTTAACTATTGAGCCCCTACCCATAGGATTTTTTTGAACGTTTATACCATTTTTTCACATGATTTTTTGGGGGTTGTCATCGCCAAGAGATGATAGATCAAGATGGATTGGATAACAACCTTAAGAAGGAAAGTATGACCAACAAGGTTGAGAGATATGAAAGTCTAGTTGTTGAGTTTCAGTTGAATTTTCTAAAGTAGAGAGTGCCAACAGGAGGTTTTTAAGGATTTCAGAGAAAGAGGAATCCCAAGGTACTTTGAGGGAAGAGAGTTGATACCAAAACCTATCACCCAGGAAAGAAAGGAATGGATTTTACTTGGCGTATTGAAAAAAAATATACAATATTTATCATTGTTTATCATCATCCTGGATGCTTCCATGAATATCTAGAGAACATATTTTATGCAATGGTATTCTCACAGGGAGACATGGCAGAAGAGCATAATTTTGTCAACAAACTATTGTTGCATGTTAGGGAGGTCATTCCCCCAAAACCTTAGACCGTCGATTTGCAAGGCTTGAGATTTCATTTCCAGGCAGCGACCCAAGCCTTCAACAACCATGATAAAAAGGAAATGAGAGATAGGTTTCCCCCTGTCTTGAGATGCAAGAGGGGTTGAAGGTTCTGGTGGGGGATCCATTGAGGAGGATGTATTAAACAGTTGAGGACACAATATCTAGAACCTAGTTGATCCATCTCTTATTGAAACTATAGGATTTAAGAATTTTGGGGAGGAAAGTATAGTTAATATGGTCATAGGATTTGGAAAGATCCAATTTAATCATCATTCGAGGGGATTTGAGGTGTTTTAGGGAGTGAACTACTTCATAGGAAGTGACAAAGCCATCCAAGATCTGACGACCTTCCATGAAATGAGCTTATAGAAGAAATTACAATGAAAAATTCATCTAAACCCTTGGGGATCCTCTGAATTGGATTTTTTAGGAATTAAAGCAATAAATATAGAATTTAGGCTCATACATACCTTTTCATTGCAATATGATTCTTCCACCACTTCCAGTTCATCTTTTCCAATGAAGTTCCAGGTCGCCTGGATGAAATTTTTTGTGAAACCATCAAGGCCAGGGGCTTTATTTTTTTCCACTCCTTTGACAACCTCCTCCACTTCCTCTAGAGTGACCTCCCACAATAGAGCCAGGTTTTGATCCCTGGAGACAAGACGGGTGATGTTCTAGGTGATTCTTTGAATAGCTTCAAAATTGTCTTGCAACGGTTCCGAGAGGAGGGTATGAAAATGATGCATGAGAAAGTCCTCCATATCCTCATGTTGCACCAGTCAATTTCCAGCTTCATCCTTTAGGGAGAAAATCATGTTGTGTTGACAGTGTTGGATCATTGCTTTATGAAAGAAGTGGGTGTTTCTTTCACCTTTTCTTAGCCAGTTGACTCTATAATTTTTCTTCCAAGGATATCTTCCTGTTTAGTCCTCTCTTCTAGGTCGTTGATTAGCCTCCCTTCCTCTTCCATCAAGTGTTCATCTCTGCCCTGGTTGATGATCTGTTGCCATATTTTCTGCAAATTTTTAACCAAATAGTGTTAATCTCTCATTATCTAGCCAAGTTATTCTTGATTCCATTTCTTAATCTTGCGTTTGAGCTCCTGAAGCTTCATTTGGAAAGCATGCATGTGGTTTATTCCATGTTATTCACTCTCTTTCTAGAAACCTTTTACTTTTTGCATGATTTTGGGATATCTAAGCCAAAAAGTCTCAAATATGAAGGGACGATTTTTGGGGGCTATTTTTAGGTCTATCTCCAACCAAATTGGCCAGTGGTCATATCCCATACAGGGAATAATTGAAGCTTCCATGAAGATTTCATAGTTTATCACCAGCTCTGAAGCCAGAAAATGACCTAGGAGGGATGCAAGCTGGTGTAATCCCCCTCTCCTATTATTCCAGGTGTGGACTCAATTATTTGTCGATAGGTCCATAAGATGAAGATCTATAATTATGTCTTTGAACGCCTCCATGTACGCGTCCAATCATCTTATTCCCAATTTCTTCTCATCCAAGGATGTGATCATGTTAAAGTCCCCGCCCACGATCCAAATATCATCCATGTAGTCTCTTCTTAATTTTTCAAGGCTTTGGAGAGAACTCCCTTTTTCTCCTAGAATGTGAGGCCCATAAAATCCTATCAAAAGAGCCTAGTCATTGGATCCAATATGAATAAATATCCTGGAGAGGATTCTTGGGAGGCTTTTCCAGTCCTCAAAAACTCTTTCCACCAAGTTCCATAGGATGGAAAAGCCTCCAGCACTGCCCCTAGCATCTTGGGCGATTACCTTATATTGAGGCTTAAGATACTTCAAAATCTCCTTGAGCTTTGCTTCCAAAAATTTAGTTTCTTGGATCATTATGATACTAGGTTTATCGTTTTTGAGCCTGCCTTTTAGCTACTTTTTTTTTCCTTTACTATTAAGGCCTCTTACATTCTAGGATGTAATATTCATTTTGACATTTTGTTGATTTCGTGGAATATCGCCAATAGTGGCACCACCCTTCCAGAGTTTACCAACATTTCTACTATCATTTTTATGGTTTGATTCTAGTTTTTCCTTCCATATTTCTTCCCTCCTTTTCCTTGAGGGCCCTGATCCCCACCTTGGTTTATTTGTGAACCCAGATGTTCCGGTTTCTCCGATCCTATTGTCTCTTTTTTCTCTTTGTATTGTTGGAAGGTGTCGTTGTAAAGTTTCTTCTGTTCTTCTAGGATGAAGCGTCCATCCAGATGGTGCCATTCATTGAGTAGCCGACTCATGACTTTCTATTTTATACTTAAGTCCTCCTTTTGGAAATCAATCTCCACATTAGCCTACTCCATTGGTTGCACCATGGCTTCTTTGTCTAGTAGTTTTTCCCTGGCCTTCCATGATTTCTTCCTCCTCATGTAGGATGTCATATCGATTGTTATTTTGTAGGTCTTTCTTTGATGATGATTGAGCCGAGGTATGTGGGTTCGTCTTATTTCTTTTTTTCTTTTAACTTCTTGAAAAACCTCGATGCCCTCTTGCAATTTACCCTGGCTATTGGTTTTAGACTCGTGGGGTTCGAACTGGTTAATCAGGAATTCATGAAACATATGCCCGTATTCATGGCACCTACGACATCTGAAAGGAATGTTCTCATAGTTAAGGGGTTGCTTCCATACCTCAACATGATATTCCAAATCGATTAATTTGGGTAAAGGCTTTGTTATGTTCATATAGGCATAGATATTGGCATAATATGTAAACTTCCCCGCTACGTGGATTATGCTACTTTCAAAAAACTTCCCTATGAAGTTCCTGATTACTTATAGTATGTTCGGATCCCAGAATTCTACTAGGAGGGAAAAGAGTCGAACCCATACTAGAGCTACAAAACATTTCTCTTGATCTAGATTATAACACTCCACCCATTGTCTCATGAACATACCTCCATTTTGAATAACTAAGGACTACCTTCAAACACCCTTTCTTTGTCCTCCATATTGGAGAAAATTACAATGAAGAAGCCACAAGCCCCAAATTTCAGCTAAATGAAGCCTTTTGGTAGCCATTTCTATTGAATCCACTTTACCATATCTCGTTCAATTGGTAAAAATCCTATAAATTCCCAGATTAGTGCATGGTCCTTCATGTAATTCCTGTAGCTATCCAGTTTGTTACTAGGTATGATGAATGGTGGCTTCTTGGTCACCCGCGGGAGCCATTATCCTTGCATGCGAGCCTGCCATTGAGCCCCAAGGACAGGAGGCCCTTTCATGTTACCATTCAGGGTACCTGTAGACGTTGCACCCTGTGTACTTTTCTCTCTGCTTACTATATTCTAGTAGGAGGGGATCTCTCCCCTCCCTCTAAGCACACTCATGTCATCTGTCACCACATCAATCTGAAGTGGGTGTAGGTGCTTAGGTTCAGAGCAGTTGATGGAGTTCGATTATAAAGATGTCAAGGTTCCTCAAAAACCATAGAAAGAACCCTAGCAGAGTGCAGCTTATCTTTTAGATGATTCCCTATTTCCTTTCTCAAGGAAATAATATCTTTGTACAATATTGTCCAAATATTTATTTTTCATTTTAATGATATTTTCATATTAAATTTCCCACTAGAGAATCTTTGATGACATCTATATTATTATTGGCATGGCCATTAATTTTGTGTATGTCTATTCCATGCCCATTCCTTTTTATTATTTTTATCTATAGGGCATGCCTATACCTATGATTTGTAGGTCTCTAAGATATAAGGTACTTTTAATTATTATTAGAATGTTTCAATATTAATTTTTTTAATGGTAATGATTCATTTTTATTTGCATGATATTGAGTAGGAAATCCTATAAAATTTACTTCTCAATCTTCAACATTAATGCTTATATTAAAAAATTCCCCATGGTGTTTACAATGTGCAAAAACAAGACAATCAAGTGACCTTGGGATGAAGACACCTGCCCATAATATGAGGAGGTAGGATGCCTGTGACTATAAGGTAGATTTAGAGTGTGTGGAGAGTAATGGAGGTCTGAAGGCACAAAGGTTTTCACACTCGATGAAGAATATTTATTATCTTAGAAGGATATAAATTACATCAAGCCATTATGTAAGGGAGTGGAAACAAGGTGACCACTTGGTGAACAAGGAGAAGCTTTGACTACTTATAACTATCCAGCCATGGTGGGAAGTAAAAAGAGTAGCCACCTTTGGTTTGATAGATTTGATTCATGGAGTGACTAAGGCTAGAGGCGCTAATCACGATTGTACATATAAATTGTTCCAACGTACTTTCACTCTTGTATGTGATACATGGTAGCATGACAAAAATATTCAAGTTTGTTCTATTTTTTCTTATGCCCTACACTTATTCTTCAATCTTGTATTTTATTGATTAATATTTGGAAATTACTAAAAAGGGGGTTGAATCAGTAATTGTTACTTTTGATCAATTAATTCAAATTAATTTTCCACTTTCATGTGTTTTTTTTGCATCAAATGGCTTATGTATATCATGAGTTTTTAATTTCTTCTTTCATGGTTCTCGTAGATAAATTTCCATATATAAATAGAATTCAAAATCATTCACACAAGTGATACATTCAACATGCAACACATGAAGACACCTGATATCAGTGGAAACCCATAAACGAAGAAAACCACAAATTATTTGGTTGAAGTGATGTGAATACAAGATCATAGTACCTTATTACATCATATTTTCTATAGGATCCAACATACAGGAGGCTACTATGTCAATTTATTATGCAAGATTCATCTTGCAAGGAAGCTCCCACTCCCATTATTTTTCTATAGGATACAACCCAAACGAGGCTCTTACCTCAACAGGCTCCAACTTTTTTTTTCAAACTACAACTTAAAAGGAGACTACAATCCCCTAAATAAAATCACAAATCAGATTTTTTGGCTACTTGGACTTTGTCTCTAATTTGAAATTAGTTTTTTTTCTCTTTTCTGTTGCTTATTCTCTCTACTTCTCTTCTTCAATTCTACTTCACTTTTGCTTCTCTTTCTCTTTCTCATTTCTCCTTACAGGATGTTCAAGAAATATCGCATACAAATCTTTAATTCACGAACACTTAGTTCTCATTCAATATTGCATCTTTTATAGGCATAACTCTCTCATATTTTTCATTCTATGTAGAAATTCAAAATGAGGAGTTGTCTCTCGGTATTCTAGTACTATTTGCATCTCACCTCTTATTTTTTAGTTGAGTCTCAAATTAAGACACATTTGATTTGTACTATTTGCACATCTAAATAATCATGGTCAAGCATTAATTATCACATAAGGAAAGGCTCAGATGGACAAATATTTTGTAACACAAGATGAATGAAGATAGGGTGTGTTATCATTTACTGTAGCACGGTCTACTTAGAATATTACTTGCATTATAACTTTTTTTCCGAGAGAAGCAAATACATTATAGATATGAAAAGGAAAAAAGTATAAATGATTTTGTACAACTGATTTTGTTTAATTAAAGTAATATATTCTTCACACTTTGTTCTCTAGTTCTTGGGTTCTTATGTGCCATATCTTCATATTTTTTGAAGATACACATCAAATCAATCATCAATGGACAAGCATCAAATCCTTTTCACATCACATCACTTAATCAACCTTTTGAATTCACATTTCTTTTATCAGCCTTTACACTTTACATCACTTTAATAAACCCTTGTACATCAAGCTATCAACAACAATAATCAACCTTGCAACATCAAGAAACCTTAACATTAACATAACTCATCAACATGACTCTTGACCATGATAATTTGACATCAATGGCAACATTTCCAACATTATCCCCTTTTAGCATTGATGGCAACACTATGCTCATCCCCCTAAGAGTCGTCCTTCTTATTTAATTTAGTATTACGCCTCCTTTTCTCACCTCCCCCTTTGACATCAGTGACAAGGGGATTTACTTAGTGAGCATTGTGTCATATTATATAATTTTTCAAAAATCATTGCCAGCTATCTTTGAAGAGTTTTAACTATCAATATATAGATTAGTATGGAAGATAATGATTACATCCTTGACTTCACCCGTGTTGTTTAGATCAATGAAATGAAATACCACCATATTCATGCTATTTATTGTTATCAGAGTACTATGAGAATTTTTTCGATGATGTAAAGCCTACTAATAAATATCACAAAGTTTGCTATAGTACCGATCAAATTTTAAAGCTCAAGATAGGGTTTGGTTTGTTTTATCATCTTCATATTACACCATCCATGACTTGGTATTCATTATGCAACTCTTGTTTATTAAAAAACGACAATTGCCGTCTGTTTTCTTATTTTATGTGTTATCCATCCTTAATTGGAATTTTAAAACTAGCAACCATTATGCTAACATTCCATCCTCAATTGGAATTTTAAAACTAGAAACCATTGTGGTAACATTCATGACTGAATTTGACTATCTCTTAAATATAAAATAAGTATTAATGAGACCTATACTAATAACACTACATC